>JAHWFO010092776.1:4988410-5029703 GCA_023313115.1 Rhysida immarginata | reverse complement strand
AAAAAGTGCAGATAAAAGGGTAAAATAGATGACCTCAGCACTTCCGCTGCTTTCCTATACCTTCCTCGGGAGGATTAATTTATTGCTCTAACTGTATTCGTATATGTGTGTTCTGGAGAGAATGCACTCTTTCTTTACATGGGCAGAAACTAAGATTTTCTCCTTTATTTTAATGTGCAGATTTAATTTTAAAGCAACCTAATTTTGTTACGTATTTTAAGGGAAAAAAAATGTTTCTGATCAAAATTGGCTGAATTGCTAGTATTTCTATAAAAAACTTTGCATGATTTTATCTGTGCATAGAATTATTGGTTGGATGAAAATAAAATAGAAGCCATTTTTATTTTTCTTGTAATTTGTTAATTTTTATAAATATGTCTTTATTTTATTTTTCACAATTTTAATATTATAAACATTTTTAAAAGAAATTGACAATTTTAATGAGCGTTTATACTCTTAAAACATATGTGATAAAATGTTAAGTTTATTAAGCAAAACGCATAAAAAGATAAAAATTAAATTTATTTCAAGTTTTGATATTGTTAGTCCTTAAAGGTTAAAAATGTTTGTCCGCCTTCTTGATTTGGTTTGTCTGAGGAGTCATTTCATTTTGGGCTTACCTGTAGAAATGACTTTCAAGAGGATAATAAAAAATTTCAAACTATTACTATTAATTATTATTATTAATATTAGTATTATTATTATTAATATTATTATTATTATTATTAGTATTATTATTATTATATTAGAAAAAAGTGACAAGAAAATGTTTTCGAGTCCTTCTCTTTATTTCTGAAGACTAAAATGGGAAGTTACAAGTTTTATTAATTGTTTATAATAATTCAGAGCTTATTTTTTAATAAATTATCAAATTTATACATGCTATGAACACCAGAGGAACAGGATCAATCTGCAGGTCATGAACTCTTGCCCTGTAAGGCCGCTGTGATTATGTCACCAAGTCTTGACAACAAGTTTGGTTGTCATAGCAACGGATGTGCGTAAAACAAGGTTAAGCATTGCTGTGACAATGCTCTGCGTCTCCAAATTCAGACCAAATGACAAACCCATTAAAAAATTACAAAACAATAAAAGCTAAAATGTATCTACTGGAGGGATTGAATGATAACATTATAAGTGTTGAGAGTCTCTAGCGTATTAACAAAAATAGAGAGCTTTTCAGCACGTAGAGTACTTCACAGTAAACCTCTATCTTGAAATGTTCAAAATTTTTTTTTTTTTTTTAAGTACATGCTTCAAAATTTTTTTAAAGTACATTTCCCAGAATAGGCTATCACAATGCTTGATAAAAATAATGTGAATTATAGAGGCAATTCAAGGTCTCCAACATTTTGTGTTGACACAATGGTGTAACCCGAAATGGATTACTAGATATATGTATATTTTATCTATATATATTTATATATATATAATCAGTGCACCATGTTCGACCCTATGTTTATTATTATTATTATTATTTTTTATTTATTTTTCCCTAAAACTTGCACACACACACCTTGTAAGCAGTGTCAGGTACGCCGAATTAGACTTCTCTACGAAGATCTGCAAGACTTGTAAAACAGCCAATAGAATTGTCAGCTGAGCATGTCACATGTATTATTTGGCACCAATATGACTCCACAACCGGAAGTGACGCGTCAATTAGAGCGTTGACCTGTAGAGTGATATTCCCGGTTCACAGAAATGGATTCATTATGCGTCGGCCGGACCCACTGCCCTTTGGTGGACCCACTGCCCTTTGGGGAATAACGCTGCAAGGATGTCAGACACCAATAATATGCCTATTATTTGAACATTCAAGTTTTTTTTTATGTTTTTTTATAAAAGAAATAATGGCCTTCAAAAACAATGTTCAATCATGCGCAAACATTAGCATTGAGTGAATATTGTCCTATGTTATTGCACCATTATTTTTTGAGATCAACACTTGGGTTTTTTTAGTTTTTCTTTTTTTCTTTTTTTTTTTAAAGGTTTTACATGAAAATTCAAAAATTGCCCTTTTTTATATCATGAAGTGATTAATTTTTTTTTAAGTTTTATAATCTACAAAATTTTTTCTTTATAATATATTTAGAAAGTTTTCTGAAATATACAAATAGATATAATAAATATAAATATATTTGGATAGTAAATAAAATTATTTTATACATTTGGCAAAAGATAAAAATAACAAGGTATTGCACTTAGAGCTATATTAGAGAAACAAAATTAAACCCGAAAAATAAAACCAGCCGACAATGAAAGGTATACAGTTTTTGATTTAATAGTTCTTTTTTTTTCTTGGTATATTTGGGGTAAGCATTAAAAAATACGCAGTGTAACTATGAAAAAGGTTTGTTCTAAGACTTTAGAAAACAAAATGACTGTGTCGATACTCTTTTCAAGTTTTTCTCAACATAATGCATCACATACAACAAAACATGAGTAAATGAAAATTCATAAAATTAAAGCTAATGTTCAATAAATATAGACAGACAGACAGACATTCCTGAGCCTCTTCAAATCACTTAAAAATGATAGACACATAACTCATGAACAACTTGAAAAAAGAAAAAAAAATTACAAATAAAAAACACAAATTGAGATGATAATTTACAACATAATGCTTCCGGTTCTATAAAGAAAAAAAGATTTAAAAATATTTTTTTCCTCTAGAGTCTTCATTTAAAAAAGATTGTTTTGTTGCAAAGATTTGAAAATTGATACATGATTTTTTTACAAGGAAAAAAATATGCTTGATTACAATAAAGTCTAAAATTTCCTTTTTAGGAAAATAAAAGCTATATATTGTATATATATGTATATATAAATAATACTGGTAATATCTTAAAAGTCTATTGATAAAAGGTGTCTGAACATCAATCAAACGGCTCTTACCCCCAAGTCCAGAATAGATTTCTAACATTCTGTGCAAAATATGCTAGAATTATTTCTACTGTTCTTCTTCATCTAAATTCCAGTGTGTGTTTAACTTATCTAAAATATGGGAGAGAGAAACCACATCGAAGTGTTACTTTTACATCTTAAGAGTTCGGTTGCAAACAATGCACTTTTTTTTATGTATATCTTGAAGGATCATCAGTGTCTTTTGGGTTTTTTTGTTTTCTTGTTATCCGTGGTCTCCATTTTTTTTTAGCACTGCCATTGTCCATAATGTGGGGAATATTATTTTGCGATATAAACAGTTGATAAACCAGCGATGTCTTCTTCTGGAGTGTCTTTTTTTTTAAATAGAGAAGTTGAAGCGTCACACAGAAGCACTCGAACATGAATGGCAGGAGTTTGATGAATTTTTCGGAGTTTTCGTCTTGAAAAAGTGGAGCATTGATGCAATTGGTCCTCTGCATTCCTAAGCAATACGTTAATCTCTCCCACAGTTATATTTGTTTTTAATTTTTTTTGCTTTAAATAATCTTTTTTTTTTGGGAAGCTAGAATAAATGCTAAACTTTAAAGTAACTTTTTTGTTTTTTTTTTCTGGTGTATATGATGAATGATTCTACTCACTACGATGTGTATGAGAGGAGAGTCTATAGGAGCGTCGCCTCCCCATGGTTTATAGTGCTTATACACAATTATAAGTTACTTATGATTAAATAAAGGTATGTAAAATAATGGAAATGTTTACAGCATCGCTGGTAAATTTGCTGCTTAAAATCTAACTACGTCTCTCAACCAAAGATTTATACCGAGAAAACAGAGATAATCGCTATATGTAAATTTATATGCCAAAAAATTTCATCTCTCCCAGTAATCTTATACTGAAATACTTATAATACAATCTTACAGTGCATTGGCACCATATATATGTAATCAGAGAAGCTGGTATGCTAAAATATACATTCATTTAAATAATTTTATCATTTTTTTCTCCTTTAATAATTTGCATCTACATGATAATTTTTTTTTCATACCGAAGACCCTTTTTTCAAATTTATCTTCTCTGTTGATAAAAGAGAATATAATGGTAAATGTAACAATCACGAGTATCAGGTTATAGATATAACAAACTCTATATAAAATATGAAATTGATTAATTGCAATCAAGAAGTAAAATTTCTTTTATTAAATAAGGTATAGCAAAATATTTTCACAGAAATATCGTGCAAAGGGTTCACAAATGTTTTTTTTTTTAATTATTTAAAATGAAAATGTTTCTCCTTGTCACTCTATGCAACCTATAGAATGAACTGCATACCCTTCACATAGGGGTTAAACTAAAAAAGATTTGGAAATATGCATAATATATGTGTATAATATATATTTATATATTTATACACATATATGATACAAGAGTCTCTTGACACCTTTTAAAGGATACATATATTCTAACAATAAAGTAACTTATGTAGCATAAATAGCTTCTTTGTACAAGGAAAATGAAAAACTTAGCGGACATGATGGCACCGTATCAAGGCATATACGGTGCGTTGGGGATTTGCGAGAAAATTCAAACCCCAAACTCATGGCCTTGGTGGGGTTCCCACTGAAAGCCAGGCCCTATATGAAGAAGAGGTGATATGGAGATTCCTGTTGGACTAAGAAATCACTATGGCTTCAAATCTCAGTTGAATAGTTCCACATTTCCAAAATCCCTTTCCAACTCATTCCAAAACTTTTATACCATTTTTCTTGCCAGCAACTTTCGGAATCCATTTACATTACAGAATAATATTATATACATACTTTACATAACAATCGGAGAGATCGAATTTTTTTTTCCTTCTACCAACTTCATTCGGGACTTAAAATGGAATAAAAAGAAAACGATTTGTGCAGCCGTTATCATTAATCGCTAACAAACTACTGCACTTATTTTTGGCTTTTTTTACGATTATAACTACTGGATATTTATAGTCCCGAATTAATGCAGTGTACAATTCGATTGCACACGTCAAGCTTTTGCGTGTTAAATTATCTTTTGAGATAATTGAACACCAAAGGCTGACTAATCTTAACTGATTGCACTATTTTTTTTTGTATTTCATCTTTTATTTTCAGTAGCTCTTTCAACCATCTTTCGTCTACACATCTTGAGCTCCTCATTCACATGTGGAATCCCAATGTCTGTGTTGCACTATATGCGCCTATAGCGGATCCATCAAAACACAGACACAACAAATGTCTATCATGATTGATTAGTTAATAGTATATTCGTATAAATACAATACAGCAACTTCGGCTCAAGGTTTCTTAGAACATAACAATTTACTCGACTAATTTCTTAGAGTTTTTTGTTGATTTTTGTTTTGTTTTTGTTTTTTTTTTGTATAAGTTTCTACTACCTTCTGAATTATAGTACAATAACTTTCTTATCAAGAGCTAATTGATTCAAAAGATTAAATATCTAAAATGGTTTCTAATATTTATCGTAAAGCGATTCGAATGGTAAATAGTTTGTAGCCCAGAACTGTATTTTACAAAGTGTGATTGATTGGAATCTAACATCTTAAAATAAATCATCAAAATAAAAAGGGGACATAGAAAAAGGTATGTGTAGCAAGTATATCTACAAATAAGATTTACAAATAATTCCTTTGAAGATAAATTGACTTGCTTCAATCCATCTGTGAAACGTTCTTCTTCTTCATCATCAAGCCAACAAGAAATTGATTCAAAAGCTGCCTCTCGCTCCTCCTTTTCACCAGCAAGTTTATTTTGATGCAATCTTCTTTTTTATTTCTTAAGAAAATAAGTTTACTTAAATATGAAGAATAAAAAATATTGTGCAATTCTAAGCCTGGAAATTCTGGAAACAATAAGAGTTACAATGGAACCAGGCTATTTCCATCAATGAAGTGAAGATATAATAAAGGACAGCAACTTATGACAATAGTATATTTCTTCTCAAACATTAAAGATTGTGAGTTTTTATATAATTAAATACCCTGTTAAATAGTTTGAAAGGTTTAGTTGTTTTTTTTTTTTGTTTTGCCAAAGATGATGCAACAACATTCTGATGCACAAGGAAATGATGAACCCACGAGAGCAGGGTCGAATGGAGCAGTGCTGGCCTTTGATCTTCAGTTGAAGAAGGGGACTAAGAAGAAATATGTTAACTAAACGTGAGAGGCACTCGGATGCAGTTCAGAAAACCAGGGGCAACAATTTTTTTTATGCCATAGTGTAGCAACAACAGAAGTGCTTGACTCATTTTTAGTTCACTGAACTGGGAATTCAATTGACATTCATTAGAATCAGCAAAAATAGTTATATCCCAGTTAGTTTCTAGAAAACAACTCTTCGTAGCACCACCATCGTAGGAAAAAAAATCTTGCAATTCTACAAATTGGTGGCATTTTTTTTCTTAAATCTTTTATATATATTTATATATAAATGATATTATTCTTTTATATAAATATTAATATTTTGGGGGAAGTTACAGAGATAGCAAAGTACTACCTGAATTCTTGACCTGTTAGAGAAAGTTGAATCGACAGTCAATACATAAAATCTGGAGTAAACGACTAACGGAAACATTACAGAAGAAAAAAGGTAAATCAAAAGGAACTTAAAAATATCTCTGACGTCACAAGATAACAATAGTGACCACATGACGTCACAAAAAACCACAACATTCAAATCGCAACCATTCTACACAACATTGAACGTTGACGAGAACGATACGTCAACTACAATATCAACATACATGATAAGTCAATAGCTGTTTGGAATGGAATGGAGGAACTAAAAAACCATCAAACCTTAGACTGTGGATTTCTTTCTCCTGACAGGCCGAAGGAGAGTCCCGTAAACTATGTATAATTTTATATTCAATAAATAGATTGTGTAGGGCTAAGCATGCCTAGAATAATTTGAAGAGCTACTGCTAAAGCTAGCAACTACAATCTACAACAATATTTGTTAATACTTGATGAGATTATGGTGGTCGGAAGTCTGGTTTGCAATTATTTTTTCACACACTGTCCTTTTTCCAAACCTCCAATCAAGTCCACTGAAAAAACTTTAGCCTTTTCACATTTTTTTAAGTTCTTCAAGTCACTCATTTTCCAAAACCGTTTCTATTCGTTTCCTGATCGACGGGATCCTCTTGGAGCCGAAATCTAAGTGCAAACGAGGCAAAAGAAAAACAAAAAACAAAGATTACAAACTAATACAAATTGCAGTTTATTTCGCTTATTACTTAATAATAATTCTACTTTCAATCAATATACAATACCGACATGTATTACCAAATTACCAAACAAACCCACAGTTAATGGACCTAATGGCTCTGTTTGTAATTCGTCTCAAGTCAAAGACAGTCTGTAAGCAGTGTTAACACTGTTATTCGGATTAACACAGTTTCCTTGAATATAAATTTAGCCGCATTTATTGTTTGTTATTAATAGTGTCTTGGCTTTATATAACAACATTATTTTCCAGCAACCTTAAATCTGCTCACAGACTGCTTAAATGAGAATTGAATTTAGATATTTGCCATTAAATATTTGGGGAGAAATCGAAATATTTAATTCACGGTGAAGCCATCATTTGTGTTATCTCGTGAAGAGAAGAGACTTGAAATTGAGATAAAAAATGAGTAATAAATGCAATATTTGAAATTTCAATTTTACATCACTAACTTCGTCACCAGCGTTGTTTTAATTAGATTGATCCGTCTTAAACAAAAAAATATATGTTGACAAAAATTTTAATGAAGTGAATTTCAGGCTCGTACCTATTATATTTAATGGAGTACATTTTTAAGTGTTTAGGATATGCAACGCTCAGATCATTGAGTGAATACTACTTCTTATAATTATCAACACTGAATTTCTGGAGGGAAAAAGTAGTTATTTATTCCCTATGTACGGGTAGTGATGTCATAATTGCCGAATACCTACACGAATCATATTGCCTGGTAATGGCCTTCAATGTAGCTATTTTCATTTCATAGGGCGCAGTGTTTGAGGTATATAAAAAGAAGGTTACGGCGAAAGTCCGTATTGCTGATAGGAAAACGCAATTCTACAGAGTAGAAGCATAATGAAAAACTTCATTCAACGAATTTTGAATAAGCCTCTTTTCAGCGAACTTCTGATGTATGGTTTTCTAAAGGACAATTTGAAACAATTCAGCAAATAGCGACATCTTCACTTGCTTTGGTCGCGGCTTTTTGATAATGCCATGAAGCGTATCTAAGGACTTTCAGGAAGAAGATTACCGCCTCCTACTACAAAGTTGTGGAGACAAAATACATTTCTCTATGATAATGCCATAATTATCATAATTATGATTGGTAGGAAGCTTCATGTATACCGTGCTATCATATCCATCGTTTCTATGAAAGTTGATTACCTGCTTATTCTCTATTTGACAATGTAGAAGAGCAATACGTTGTCGAAGATTCAGTAAAGAACGATGTCCTGCACGGCAATATCTCCATATGAGTGGGTTTTATTACCAAAGGTTCGTTAAGCACTACCATCAGTCCTAAAAATTCTTATTATGGTAAGATGTAATGTGAATATCTTAGGCCCATCCTAATACTGTATGAACGATTCTCATATTTGAATTTTTTGAAGTGTCCAAAAATGTTTTTAATCTCAAATGAAAAAAAGGAAATAAAAGGCTTTGATTCAAAAGCCTATTAAATTGTTAGGAGAGCTCAGTATTCGCTACTGTGGTTTAAAAAATAGATAGGGCAGATTTACTTAAAATCTTTATAAACGTCAAAGATATTTGAAGAATGTCGGCATCATTCCTTTTATGGAAACGTAAGTTTTGATTTCACCGTAGCGTAAAAAGAGGAAAAAGTATAACATGATTTCTAAATAAATCGTTTATAAATCGTTTCTAATTATTTGTGTTCAATATTAAACAAAGTCCTAGGAAAATTTTTAGTGCAAAGCTGAGTGACATATTAACATTTTTCTAGGTGTTCGTAGGTGTACATAAAAGAAAATACACATCCTTAAAATTAAAACATATATTCAATTTAATATGGACCTAAAATAAAAATAAAACGCACAAGACCAAACAATATGATTATGAAACAACACCAACAAGCCAAAACATATTGCAAAAGAAAATATACAAAGAGGTTTTAATAATCCAACAAGATTGGAGGACGACTGTTGACAATGCAAGACTACTGGTATGTTTATGATAATAGTGCAACACGATGATTAACAGATTCAGTTATAAGAAATTATGATCTAAGAAAAACTAGATACACCAAAAAATAAAATAAACAGTAAAAATAAAATTAAAAACAAAATATATATATATATGAAATATACGTATATATATAGAGGAAAAGTGAATTCTCACAGCATCACTAAATAGATCACATCACGACATCATTATTGTTGCCATGACTTACTCAGGAGCCATTGACATTATGATTGAATTGACAACTTGAATCGGCGTGGCTTTTGAAGGCAGCTTGGTTTCCATGGATACTGTGATAAGCATGAGGAGAAGAGACATTAATAAACGGGAAAAATACTTTGCTCCTTTTTTATTTTTTAATTTTTTTTCTTAGTTCTCATCTATTAAAGAGGTGGAAGAGCTAAAGAAAAAAGCACTTTTTTATTTTCTTATTTTTTATTTTTTTTGCAAATCACATTTGTTACCACCTCACAAAAATACCTCATACGTTTAAAGAAATAATAGAAAAGTTTTTGTTTTTCGAGAGTGAAAGGGTTTCCAATAGTGACTTAAAATTAAATGTATTTTTTTTTTTAATTTTTCTATTTTAAGCAAGAAACTGAATAACATTTTGCATCCTAATTTTAATAAAGCCAAAAATTTCAAATTTCAAGAATACTGATCTCCAAGCTTACCATTCAAAGACCACGAAGGAAATAAAAATTATGAAAATGGCTTTAATAACTGATAAAACTTCACAATTATCACAGATCAAAATATACTTTTTTTTTTACTAGCTTCACTGTGCTCAGCGGAAAAATATCTTATATATTTTACAAATATACTGAAAACATTAAAAAAAAATTATAATAAAATAACAAGTTTTAATACGAATGACTTTTTTCCAGGTTTGACACGTACTCCTCTTATTCTAAATAATAATGTACTTTTTAATTCTTTCATCAGGAATACGAAAAAAAGATACGAATAGACGACTCGATAACAAAGCAACAACCAATTTTATGCGATTCATTTCAACACATTCCAATAACTAATGGTTACTAACTAATAACTTTACACATAATGGTTAAAATTTTTCATTTAAATATAAAATTACCTTAGGAGAGAAAGTTAGATGAAATTCTTAAAAGTTAGCGCTAGTAAATACGTCAATACAAGAGATAATGCGAAAGCGGCAGAGTAATGCAAATAAGACTACTTCGGGTTAGCCAGTATTATAATAATTACCGTAATTTACTGTGTGTAGTCCGTGGGTTATCTGTCGTTGCGGGCTATCCACTGTTCCCTCTTTTATAATCGAAAATTTTATAATCATTAACTTTCATTAACCCTTCTTGGAAATCGGATTAAGCAAATCCGGAACATCAGGATTCAGCATATCTGGAACACAGTGACAGTGATGAAAGACATAAATCTTGCGGAGGAGTATTTAACAATATTTTATTCTGACTCTGAAGGTTTTTCTTAATTATTGCTATAAACTGTTATTCCTAATTGTATTTTCTTATTTGCTGAAATAAATGTAATGATTTGAAATTATTACTGTACTTCTTATACTCTCCTCGTCTTGAATTTATTCCAAACTATCCTTGAGACAATTTGAGGATTCAGTGAATGATAGCGATGCAGACAAGATGCGGGCTATAGGGCGTTTAAGTTTTCGACGAGGGAAAATTTGACTGGTGCGCACTATACGACGCTGCGGGCTATGCACAGTATATTACGGTATTCACTTCAGACATTATCAAAACGTTGAAAGTAAGGAGGTCAAAGCGATGTATTTTGTTATCTTGTCAAGATGCTAGTCATCTTTAAAAAAGTTAAATGTTATAAAATCTGCCGCTATGCTAATCTCCAAAGGACATATTCATATCTTGTTCTTTTGAGATTTCCATGTAACCTCTCTCGTAAACGACTTTCAAAAAATATTCAAGGC
The DNA here is from genome assembly GCA_023313115.1 of Rhysida immarginata. Lineage (NCBI taxonomy): Eukaryota > Metazoa > Arthropoda > Chilopoda > Scolopendromorpha > Scolopendridae > Rhysida > Rhysida immarginata. The sequence continues at coordinate 5,018,630 of JAHWFO010092776.1, read as the reverse complement.
TACTATAACTGATTTTTTTCGATTTCAAAACATTACATTTTCCAAGGTATTAATTATCTTTATTGAAGTGCCTTTAATAAATGAGTTGTGTATTGGAATATGCGAGATGTACATCTGTTATTGCAGTGCAGGGTTCATTCAGAACAGAGTACAGAAAAGAACAACCATGTAAAGAGAATATTTTGCAATGGAACCGGCAGTTTAAGGATACTGGTTGTGTATGTAAATAGAAAAGTATCGGTCGACCAATCGGATCAGCTAAAAGAGTGAGTGAAAGTTTCTGAAAGTGTCGTGTGATCAGAAGGACACATAAAAAGTGTCATGTGGATATAGATGAGTTTACAGTTCTGTTCAAGTATCTTTGTATGTGTAATACTCTGGAAAATACAGTGCTTTGAATTCTAACGAATCATTTATAGTAACCCATTTTATGCTTAGTAAATATTTTAATAAATCATTGCATTAACTATCACCATCCAATTTACTGAATCGTTATGTTAAATCTATTTCAAAAATAATTAGCGTGTAAAATATTCACGTTGCTAAAAATGAGCTTAAGAATATTTTTATTTACTTTACATAGTAATTAGAAAAAATATTCCATTATTGTATGATGCATATATAAATCACAGAGGAGTATACAGATTTATATGTGATGTAGAATACAGAAGCGCGTGTCTAATGTGTACAAAATTCCACAAAAAATCAAATAATAATAAGAGCTAATTTTCATTAGAAATGATGATCTGTATACGGCTGATAAGTAGCATGTAATTCTAAAAAATGTCACAGGGAAAAATAGTTTATTTCAGAGAAGAAATTATTTACTTTTATTATTTACTTTGATGAATTTTTTTATAATCGGAAATTGTAACTAACACATTTGTTTTTTCCGCCCGACTGATTATTGAATTATTTATTTTTATAAAATAACTTTAAAGCAACTGAGTGTTTCGGTGTCCTGTTTTACTGTCAGCCTGGCAGTGTAATCTTGTTCACTTCGGATCTTACAGTGAGCTCGGTTCATAAACTTTCCTGGACTTGTTGCGGAATCATTTTGGAGATAAAAAAGTTTGAAGCTTCATGTTTATTACGGTACAAATCTCATTATAATATTATGTAAAAATCCATATCGTTATGTAGGAAACAAAGACACAGAAAATTGAAAATCTGCAAGCGAATTAGTCCTCTGCATAAAATTCTTGTATAATCGCGTATTTTTCCCAGCGACGCAAGGCCTGTGTGATACCATACAAAAGAAGTCTGAACTTTAATATTGAAAAACGTTTTCCACTTCAAAAAGCATTCCTGTTCATCGGTACTGAAATGCATCTCTCGCAGCGGCTATTTCCGTGGACGAAGAAGGAAGAAGCGACTAGAGAACACAACAATTGAAGTAATATTTCAGCAGTAATATAACAGCACAATAGGTGTGCGTTGTCATGAAGGGCGCGAACATCATTCGATTTATCCCGACAGTTTCTTCACGGGATATTGATCATAATTTGCAGTGATGGTCTGAAATTTTGTCGCATAATATGCTACGATAATTCTATGAGAATCCCAATCACTTTCCATGATTATGGTGACTACGATCTTGTGTGCACTTTTGCGAAGAGCGAAAAATCAGTTGTTCCTGCCAATACTAATGATTCTATTATTTTTGTACACAATAATAATTATGCGCCAATATTTAATATAACTAAATTTCCTTATATTTTGCATTTTTTATACATCCGAGACAATTTTTATACAATAATGTACACAAGAATATATAACTGAAGCTATATAATTTTTTAAACAGTATCGTCTAAAAAATTTTTTTTAATATGAGAAATTTAAAGTGGTTTATATATTATTTACACTAGATAAGTTAAAGATCACATCCTAAATTTCAAATTACAGAATGTTAAATTTAAATTGCTTAATGCAGTGAAAAGGACTATACACTCAAAATTGCATCTTATTCCCAGCTTTAAAATTTACACTATTCTCTCCATCAATTAGCTGCGATCGTTATCCGTACTGAAGCTCTTTCTTTTACCTAGTCTTATAAGCCTGCTATGTCTACACATAGACACATAATGCAGTGCATAATCAAGTTGGGGATTCAGATAATGAAGAAATTACATGCTTCCTCTGCCGACTGATGGCTCAGAGAAGTTAGTCACGATTTGATATTACTGAAGCTTATGCGATGCAACAGGTTATTTGAGATGCTCTCTATATAAAGTATTTTATGTCACTTATTAATCCACAAGGCTCATATAAAGCCATTAATTCGTATTGGTCAATGCTAAGTCTTAATGTAGAAATTATAAATTGGAAGTACTTATCTCTTTTCGTTCAAGCATGAATGTTAAATAATTCTGTAATTATAAGATGCTACCCAATTAATAAAATATGCCAGCTAACCTAAGGCGGATCGGCGTTGACTCTATTATTATTATTATTATTATTATTATTATTATTATTAAAAAAAATATTATTATTATTATTATTATTATTAAAAAAAATATTATTATTATTATTATTATTAAACGCTAGAAGATGTTTTTAATTATAGACAGAGACCGAAGAGGTTGCCTTTGCCTTTTTATTTTTTGGGTATATATTTAAACATCTTTTAGGAAAATCTGTGAAAGCGTCATCTCTGACTTTAGATATTATTTAGTAGAGGAATTTTATCTGAGAGTTAAAATTAATAATTAGTGAAATATTCATTATCACTGAAAGAGGATTATAATGATAGGACAGAGTACATTTTAACGCCATGCTTATTAAGATCTAAACAGTATTAGTATAAGGAACCAACATTTTTATCTGAATTTCACTTTTAAAGTAAACAATTCCAGTTTTTAATATCTAATCTAAAAAAGAAGTATAAGATTAGGTTAAATTTAAAGAGAGCGTAGATGATTTAAGGTCGAAGGGAAAAAAATTGTGCGATAGTGTAGGAAAAAAAGTGAGTTAGTGAGTGGTTAGTAAAAAGTTACCTGTTAGGGCTACGGGAAGGTTCGAGTTAGTAAGGGCGATTAGCATCTTTGGGGCGTTTCAGCTGCACTTTGAGACGCTTCATCCCAATCTGAAAGCCGTTCATGGCCTGAATGGCTGCCTGAGCACTCGCAGGATTATCAAAGCTCACAAAACCTGTGGATCAAAAACACAGCACAACCGCAATGTAAAATTTAACTATGAAACATTTTTGCGCTTACACATAAAATACATCGCGATGAGCTTAAGATAGAGACACGAACCGTCTATAACGATTCACATAAACATCAATTTTATTGCCATTTAAGTTACTTTGATTACGCTAACTATTTAAAATTTGGTTTCAAGATAAAATTTTTGTTGCGCAAGGGGAAATTTATAACTTTTTTTTAATATGTGGAAAAGTTGCAACACGAGCGATATCGTTTCTCAGCGTTTAAAAGATTAAAACATGGTTTACGATGTCATTAATATAGATTAATATAAGTCGTTAATTCGTTAAAGTAACTAAAGAACAGAAATATCGTCAGTACATTTTAGCTGGTATGTCGATCTCTTAATCTCTTAATCATTATAAAAGTGTTGCTATACATTAAACCCCTTCTCGACTGAAAACTCTGGTTGTACCTAATTGGCAATTAGTCAGACAACCGAAGTTATAAATACTCCACAGTTATCGTAATATCATTGAATCTATTTTAAGTACTATTGCCTGTAGCTAAAAGCTCCAGAAACCAGCCCCCTTTCGTTTTTTATTGAGATCTACTGCAATTTAAATTCTAATAATTTATATTAATTATGATCAATAAATTGGAAGTTCTTAGTATTGTTTCTACCAATTTCATTTATATTAATTATAGTTATAATTATAATTATAGTTAGTTAATTAAAAATAAAGAATCTCCACAGATAAAAAATATTAGTTATACAGCATGATCAGGAAGTCTCAACCGATAAAGAAATTTAATAAAACAAAATTATTTCATATAAATACGCATAGGTTTTTTGTGCTATCTGAGATGATACGTTAGGAGCCAAAAAGCTGTAGATGGCGCTAACATCGGCTATATCGAAATGGCGCCTATGAAAGACAAAGCATAATGCGTACTGTAGTTTCATGAAACTGTGCACAGAAAATTTAGAAATGAGTATGGATGTGATCTTCCGGATATAGATATATATATATATATGTATCACACCTTTACAGAAGTAGGAAGCGTTGCTGATGTGAGTGAAGAGACTACCGAGGCTCTGCGTCTACTTTTCAACGAAATAGCAAACCCAGTCGCAAATCCAGTCGTCGTGCTTCAAGGCAACTTGGCATACCTCAGAGCATAGCGCTTACAGTTCTCCACAAGAGGCTTCGTTTGCATGCATATAGCGTTTTCCATTTAGCGACTTTTAAGCGAATTCTAATGTGCAGCGACGTTTGGTGGCTTGTTAAAGACGCCTGAGAAACGAGAGGGGTTTCAGGTAGTTTTCTATTTAGCAATACTCAAGCGTTATCCCGACTCTGGTCTGATCTGATTGGTCGAGTCATTTCAAACAATTGTTGCTCTCTCAAGGCTATGGAAAAAGGATATCGACTACTTCGATCACGTTCACGCTTTGAATTTATTACTATATCATTTCTACTTAGTAAATAAATGATTCACGAAATTTTTATAACCTGTTTATTAATAAATTCACGAGGGAAAAGTCACGAGAACCCGTGTTGGCGAACACCAGCTATAGCGGCCATTATTCTTCATCTGAATCGGCAAAACGAAGACCACTACCAAGAATATATAGCGAAGTAGATTGCACCTGATTGGCTGGAACTAAGACGCCTGAAAACACGCGTAAAATCTAACCTCGCTAGATCTTGAAAAAACGCGTGACAGACCGCTGAGAGACGCATACGCGTGAAAGTCGCAACAAAAAAGCCGCAGATGCTTAACAAACGATAAAAGTCGCTAAATGGAAAACAGGCTTATAAGGAAAATCGTTTGTTGAGGGAAATTCTCGACCGCATTGATACAACGATCACTAACTTGAACGCCCCTTGAACACTAGCTTGACGGGTTTTATTCGAACGAGGCCACTTTTCACATATCCGGGAAAGTGAATAAACATAATGTTCGAATATGGAGGTCTGAACACCCGCATGTTTTGATTGTAGTCTAAAAGAGATCGTTTGGTGTAGCCTATTGAATGATGAGATTATTGGACTTTTTTTTTTTTTGCTGAGTCGTATGTTTCAAGACCGGTTTATTCGGACATGCTGGAGAACTACGTAAATAGAGAACCACTGTTTATTTGACAGTAAAGTGTCTCCACCTCTATCCGCTTGTGGAATTCTCAGCATCATCACATCGTTTAATTTTACGTAATGATACAATAATATTGATGCGTCACTCTTAGTGTGCATCAAGGGAGAACAGCGTGCCCGATTTGTTTTTTTATGAAAATGTACCAGGAGCAGAAGTCCTATCTGTTTTTGTTTTTTTTCCTACAAGGGTTTCGATACGTACACATTGCAGGCGAGAATAACAGATGCGTTAATGTCGGTAACAGGAAACGTAATGCAAAAACCTGTAAGTGTCTATCTAAAATTAATTTTTGTTTTACTAAATATCTTTATCAGGAACTGAGCAAGCTGTAGGAAACTGGAAAGAATTAAGATATTCGAATTACATCGATGAAATTGGTCAAGAAATGTGAAATTTTTTTATCATTTTTTAAAGAACATTATTTTAAAAAGACTAAAGATAAAAACTACGGTCTTTCCATTAATAAAAAGTCCTCCTCGGTCAGGCGAACCGTTTTTATAATTATCTACAAGTTCTCATTTAAAATGCCGGCGTTTTTAATAAAAAAAAATCTCATAAAGCCTAAAGAATGTTAAATTACGCGGAATCTCTGAAGCAACAGTAAGTCGTTGCCTAGGAAGTACACACATACACGATGAAAAAACCCCCCAACTTTCTTTCGTTTTTTTAATGCCATACCACACTGCACTTTGGCGACTTAATGCTTCAACAAACAAATAAATTAGAACATTCTTTAGAAAATTTCACGATCTTGTAAAGCACGAGAAAAATTTGTTAAAGAATGCCCGGGAACAAAGACGATTTTTTTCCCCTCTCTCTTTAAGAGAACAAAAAAAGTCTTTCCATAAAATATGAATAACTTCTTTGCTGATTAGGAACCGGATGGTAATTAGAAAAACAGAGATACCAAAGGAGCATAATAGGATCTCATAAATATTCAACGAGATTCAAATTCTTTAGGGGAAAAGAAAAAACCATTAGCTGCTTTTTCCTTCCTTCCCCACCCCCTCTTCACTACTCCCCATTCTCTTCCCGTTTATTTTTTCTTCGTAATTTTTATTTCTAGAAGATTAAAAGACAACCACTATTAAATTGTCGGGAGTTTTGCTCCAAGTAGCTTTTTTTTAAGGTAAAGACTACGAATAAATTTTTAAAAGTTGTACTATTTTTTTTCCCCATCAGAAGTTAATGTACAAAAGAATCGTGCATAATTGTTTTCTCTACCTCCTAGAAAGATCTTATTTTATATAAGAGAAAAATGAATTCACTTAAAAGTAGACACACTAGCCAGAAGAAAGAAAAGTAAATCAAAAACTGATTATGCTAATGTAAAAGTCGTTGAAACTTTCATCGTGCAATCCAATGATTTTTGAAAAGAGAGTTGGCTTACCAAAGCATTTACTTTGGTTCGTCGCTCGGTCGATGAAGACCTTTGAACTGATGACGTTGCCAAACGGTAGAAACATCTGCATCAATTCAGCATCACCAAATTCTTGAGGTAAATGATAAATAAATAAATTGCAACCTTCCGGACCTGAAATGCAGACATCAATAACGAAAATCGAAAAGTCAGTGAGCTTGATTGATTCTTTAGGAGAACAGCTTTTTGTTTGTTTAAATTTTTTAAATGTGCTTGAAATTTTAAAGTATTTTACTGAAACTAGAATTGGGCAATAAATAATAAATCGCGTAATTAAAATTTAATTTACTTCTACGTGATATTTTATGTTTAAAAAATTCAATAAAATTCTATTGATAAATTTTTTCATTATTTATAAAATGCGCCGAAATATTTGGGGATCATAGCGAACATTAACAAATATATATTTTATTAAATCTTTCACTTTCGCATATAAGGATAAATTATATGCCCGAGCCAGGAACAAATTTAATTACTAGTTAATTATGATATTATTTATAACTTCCAAATAAACAAAAAAAAAATCCTATTATCTGAAAAATAACTTTCATAGATTTCTCTCTTTACATAAGAAAGTTTTGTTTACCAACTTAATTGCATTCTGCTCATAATTAGAAATTTAAAACCCATTTAAAATGCTCAAAAGAAACTCTTAAAGAGCTTATCGTCTTTTTTGAAGAAAATGGAAACAATATCTGAAATTACTATCATCCCTAATAATGCAATCTCTCCCAGAAATAAGCTTAATTTTAATAGTGATTGGGCCCTTCTTGCATTTTTTAATGGCTGGGGCGGATCCATGCAAACTCATACGGAACCATGAGGGAATTGAACAACTTTTTTAACGAAACTTTGTAACTATTAATTTATTGACTCTTATAATAAACTTTAGTGCTGTGTATTAAACAATTCTCTACAGTATTAGTACTTCTTAATTTCTAAAAAAACAAGAAACCGAAGCGTTTCTCCCCAATCTTACACCTCAACCGAATAAATTTAGTAATTTTACGTTTAATTTATAAAAGCGCAAATTTTTTAAAAAAAAAAATCAAGTACAAATAAGTATATTAAATAAATTTTAGATAGATCGGATTATTTATTCTAAATTAATTTTAAAAATGATTTTATTTATTTATCTTTTTTTTTTCAATTTCTACGGTATCATGAGTAATATATTTACCTTCCCGTTGTGTCTGCGGCATCATCGTTGCCTGCTGAGTAAGTGCTTGTGTAAACTGTCCGTAAGCAGCAGGATACGCAGCTAAAAAATCAGAAGAAATCTCTTATATGAATTTTTTTTCTTTGCAAATTCAAATTGCTAAATTATATTTTTGAAATTTTTCTTTTAGAATGGTTAAATGGTTTGTCTCTGTTCTTACCGATGCCAGGATAAGGCTGCAAGCCCGCATACGTGGCAGGTTGCAAAGCTGCATCACCATTCGGAATTCCTTGCGCTATAAATAAAAGAAATATTTGTTATTCCATGACAAACATTTAGAAGGCTAAGAATAAAAGCTAAATATTTAATAGTAATGCTTATTTATAAATTTCTTTAATAATTACCTCTTTTAAAGATCAATAAATTTTACGATAAACATTACTTATTAACCAGTTGAATTGTACCAAATTTGTTTTATTAACTAACACCTTTTTTATTCTCTCTCAAGATATTTGATTTTTTTTTCTCTCTGAAGAAATTTGATTTGTGACCAAGACCGCCTTTGTATCACGACATTTCCTTATATTTGCACTCGTTATGTCCTCCCGTACTTTTGTACCCGGCTACAAAATCCTATCCATTTAAGTTCAGTCGCTGAACTATTCTGGGTAAATCAGTTAAATTAAATTTGAAAGAATGAAAACTGACACTTAAATTGCTTATTCCAATGTTCACTTCTTAATGAAGACACAAAATCGACACATTATTATTGCGTAAAGACAGACTTTCGCTTGTGTGTAAAATTTTTCTCAGTTTTATAATGAGTATTCAAATTGTAGATTATATATTGCTACAATAATCACGACGAAGAGGCCATAAAGAATTTGCCACTTGTCAGAATATTGACTTCTGATTGATCTGCTGTCTGGTCACGAAATCGATATATCAAACATGTGATTGGAATTTTTTAAACATGCGTCAAAAAATTTTTTTTTTCATTTATACGTAACTTGTTGATATGCATTATTGCATTTTTCCTGGAATTTGCAGAATTTTACATCAATTCTACGCAATGAGCCTGCTTTATCTTGGAAAATTTACAGACAGCCGATTTTGTGAAGTACGTTAAACAGAATTTCTCATCACACAGGCTGACAAGAATTAAGAGACAACTTTCAATATGTTCTGTAAGAAATTTTTCTTATGGTAATATTGCCCATGGTTTGGTCCATTTTATTATGAAATTTCACGTTTTTATTCCCATAAAAATGCATAACAAACGATCTGAAATTCTGGCTTTCTATAAGGCTGGAAAGAATCATATAGCAATTGCTCGACTGATCAGTGTCCAAGACAGGCGACATCCAAGTCATTGCGCGGTTTTCAAAGAGTTTGGCCATGAAGGTGACTGTCCAAAGAGAAGAAGAAAGTGCACCGTGAATGTTTTCAGGCATCGGGAGCCCATCAAAAAACAAAAACAAAAAAAAACAAAACGAATCAACCGAAAGTTGCCCATGAGATCGGAATCAATCGCGAATCTGTATGCTAAATAGCCGAAAAGGTGCTCTGATTAATACCTACAAGCTCCAGAAGGACCAGCTCCTTAACGACGACAACAAAGTTGCCGTGGACTCATCCACCACGCCACAGGCTCCAAATGAGAAAAAAAAAAAACCTTTTTCATAGTTGAAAAATTGTTCACAATCGAGCAGTCACACAATCACCAAAATGAGAGAAGTTGGTTAAGAGAAGCCTCTGGACCATCTCTCCTCACCACACATCGCCAAAATTCTGAATCAGTCCTGGTATGGGGTGGAATCTGCGAGAGTAGCAAACTATCCCTCGTTTTCATCGATCAAGGTCTGAAAATTAACCGAGAAGTGTACCGATGAACCATTCTGAAAACTATAGTGCTCCCCTGGGCTCAGCAGCACTTTGGTAATCAAGAATGGACATTCTCACAGAGGAAAAACAACACAAGAGTGGTGCAAGGCTCATTTTTCAGACTTCAACACGTCTCAAAAAGGCGACCTATTCTCGAGGCGCCACCAAAGTATGGAGTCGCTAAAGCATCGGAAATGGGACCATTTGTAATGGAAGAGCTGCGGCGCGTGACAGAAAATTACACTAAGCGTTTGAAGCTCCGCATTAAAGCAAAAGCCAGCTCTTTGAAAATCTCTGAATATCTTGTATCCATAGGTATGTGTTGGTATTATTATATACTGTCAGTGTTTTTAGTTATCATGTCCTAAAAATCTATGGAGAAAAAAAAATAATCTGCCTGTAATTTTCATAAATGGTCTGATTAAACTATCAGCTCTAAAAAACTAGAAAATAAACAAATCCGGATTTTTGTCTATCCTCGAGCAATTGTTAATTTTTTTAATCAAATTTTACCAAACCTACCATTGTAATCCAAGAAAGAAAACTACATTATATCTAGACATTCTAAATTTTAAATAACGCTTCATAAAAAAAGCATTATCTCAAATAAACATGACATGAGAGAGTTGTTCCAAAATTGACTTTTACAAGTTGTCTTTTATAAATAGAACACGTACTCATTATTGGTGACAAGAAAGGTGAGTGAATTCTATTTTTAGAATGAGATAGTGATGGTGGAATATATTTTCGATTTTTTAAAAGCGACAAAGGATGTCTATGCGTTCAGGTTGCCAATTTACTGGAACCTGAAACGCCACAAGTGATTGACATAAAACGTTTTATTGTTTGACCAAACTCTTTAAGTTTTTTGTTACAATCCTTTGTAAAGGTGGCAAAGGGGAAACAGTACGTGAAACTGTATGGAAAACTTGTTCTCTGTAATAATTCAGTAGCCCGCGGTTACAAAAGGAAAAGTTATTTCGGAACAGCCCTCGCGCTCAATTATTCATGCATAAAATATTAATCGAAAAAAATAAAAACTAAATGAAAGAAAACATTGAAAATGCCGTTAACACTTTAATACTACGTTTTTCTATAAACATTCACAAACAAAATTAAGTTGACATCAAAAATGCAAATGAAAGGAATCCAACAAACATTCCCAAGAGAAAAGGCTTCTTCATTCATTCCATACTGAATGTTAGCTAAGGAACATGGAAGATACCTCCACATAAGATGACATGTTTGTTACATCCCAGAACGACAAGCAGTAAATATTGAATAGAAAATCTTTGAGATAGAAGATGGGGAATAAGATAGAGGAAGTCGGGAGGACCGGAAAAGGCAGAAGGGGCGGGGGCGACTAAATTTTATAGGGGGATGATAGGGGAATTCATCATTTTTTTTTCTACTACTGGAGAAGAGAGTGAATGAGAGCTTAAAAGTGAACTTACGTGGGTACTGGGGCATACCGTTAGTGTAAACCTCACCGGCCTGTCCATTGGCCTGGGGCAAGCTGAAATTCTGCATCGTAGGGGAAGGCATATTGGGGATAGCACCATTAACAGGCTGAGTCCCCGCACCTGAGGACAGAAACACTTAATGTCAATACAAATTGTGAGATAATGGAAACGCCCTGCAAAACAGGCTTTTCACCAGGTATTTCACTATAGTGTATAAAGGCGGGAGGAATGAGTGGCTTCATCCAGTCATTTAACAATGAGTTGGGAAGAAGTGATTAAGCAAATCAAAGATAACCGAAGAAAATAACGAAAAAAATAAATAAGAAACGCAAACTTTTGGGAATCTATTTCTTCACTGTTTCCCCCCCTCGGTGTTATTCTGTAAGCTCACAGAATTTAATTCCAAAGTTTTTTTTCAAAACTCGAATTATGTGAAAAAGCTAATTGATTTTATTATTATTCTTTTTTTTTAGCGTGTTAATTTAAAACTTCAGCAGAAAAAAATATAATTCTTGAATAAGTTTATTTATTCTTTAAATTATTATTTATTATTATTGGTGAAGAATTAAAAGATGTTGCTTCTATGTCATCGACGAGGGCCAAATAAAACTGAAAAGAATATATAAATATTAAAAATTCAGAAATAAACAAAACTTAATAAAAATATGAAAGATGAAAAATTCAACTCATCAAATAAAAAAATTTTAAATGTAAATTAAGAAAAAAAATCCTCGATCTGTAACGAAAAAGAAAAGAGAACTCATTGTCATTTGAGGATGAACATCATTCTCAAGGAAATTAAATATGAATGCAATTTTGGAAATTATTTCACTAAGAGTTCAGACTATGGAAGAGATGGAGAAAAGCAAAAAAAAGAAGCATCCTGGTGAAGGGACTCACAGGCTGTTGGCACAAACCCATTGAATACTGAGCGATGACGGAGAGATAAAAGGAAGCCGGGAAGGAAAGGAGAGTCATAGACAGAGACACACATACATATATGTACACACACATGAATATATAAATATAAACACAAATACATCTCCACGAATTTTAGAAGAGGGAGGGCAAAGAGGATACAGGAAATATGACATGGTTAAATATCTCACAAATGAGGAGTTAAATACGTAATAGCGACAACAACATCTACTACGAAAAGGACAACAATACCAACCACAACAACAACGACAGTTTTATTTTTTTCTTATTACCATTCAATAAATGACTATAAGAAAGGATGAGGATGAGAAAACTCATTAAGAGCGTACAGTAAAGCACTTTTTACAAAACTATAACAGGTGTACAAAACCTCTCCATAGAAATAGTTTTAATTTTATTTTATTTTATTTTTGAAAATTGGAACACAATGTTAAGGTTAACAGTTTAAATTCCAAGATATGCCAATTCTAATGATGATGACTTTTTTTTTTTTTAATACGTGAAATGTTTTTCCAACGAAACTCTGAAAAAGCATTTCTTTCTGATTTTCACATTCAATCTTTTTTGTACTTATTGAAAAGTCTCCATTTATAAATGCAAAGCAAAATAAAAATTCATACTCATTTACCATGTGGGAATTTGGAAACCTCGCTTAGGCCTAACTGATGTAATCCATCATTAAAAGCTGAAAAGAGGGAATTGAAAAGGGTTATTACATCTCGTTTACATATTGCAATATAACGAGAATTTTTAAAGCCGACTTCAAAGTGATAAATTGTTTTTCTAAGTGGTTATTTGTTGTTTTTTTTTACGCCATTAATTTGGTGTTTTGTTGTTATTTAGGTATTGTTGTTACGTGAGCATTTAAAGCACCAATTAATCGTTGCTATCACTATTATTCGGTTAGTAGGTTACATCTTTTAAATCGGTAAATAAATAAATAAAAGAAATGATGTGTTTTTTATGTTTGCATCCATAAACTAAAATTGAATAAAAAATAATGCCCGCAATAAGAATTAAAAAAACAATAAGGTATTAAAAATAATAAAATCATAAACATAAAACTGATCGTGAAATCTGTTTTGCACGCACAGGAGTATGCACTACACGTCGTCAGGAATCGAACCCGCTAAGGGGAAGGGATGAGTGAGGAGCGACTGAACACTTGGTTGAGACGGGGAGAAAGGAGGAGGATTTCAGGATGGGGGGGTTGCCAGGTTCATCTTCCTGTTGGCTTACCTGAGGTCGGGGTGAGGGTTGGATTCGTCATGCCGTTCGCTAATGTGTTCATGTGCGTCATCTGGGCCGCAGCTAACGCCGCCATGGGGTTGATGTAACCGCCCTGTGTAGCCGCCGCCGCCATCAGGGCCGCCTGCTGCTGCATAAACTACAAGAGGAGAAGGAAAAAGGAGAGAATAAAGAAAATGGAGTTTAAAAACGGAAAGATTAAATGATAAAAATTTTACAACCGGTGTTCCATTAATTACAGTGGGTTTGTAAGAGAAAAAGAAAAAAAAAAACCAACTTAATGCATGAATAGGTCTAAAGAATCTAAAGTAAAAAATATAATTCTTTACAATATGAATACTTATTATCTATGAAAAAATTTTAGAAAAAAATGAAATCGAAATAAATTTATTCAAGCACAAATGGATTCTATAAAAAAAAAGAAAATATATTTCAGTTAACTAGATTCACAGAAATAGAGAAATTGAATATATACAGAAATTAAACAATTATCAAGTGATCAGAGTGAGGATCAAAATGATAGAACCAAGCATAAATACAGTAATTTTGTGAATATTATTTAGAATAACTTAATGGCTGTAAAAATGCAAGGAGGATGAGAGCATGTACAATAACTAGACATACTTAAACCATTGACTTAAAACATACTGCCGATTGAGTTAATTTGTGACTTCAGGGAAGTCCATTTGGGCATATTGTAACGGCTTGGCGGTTCATTCTTCGCGGTAGCTCAATTGGTAAGAGCGGTGCCAGCGAAAGGCATGGTCCCTGGTTCGAGTCCAGGTCGCGGAATTTTTCAGTTTATTATCGTCTCTTTGGTAAACATAAGTTTGAAAAATATCTTCAGTTTATTATCATCTTTTTGGACCATTAAAGTTTTCTCCTGGTCCACAATGATCGAACCAGTGCAGCAAGTAATTAATGATTGCGAAGTTGCATTCTCCAGATAAATAATAAATGTAAATATGCTTCAATTTTTGGATGCTTAATGGGGGTGAGAAGGAAACTCTCAACAGTAATATTTTTGTCTTTCTTTATCATGGGTCGTGGTAAACCGTTAACAGATTTTTAAAGAGGACACATCAAAAAAATGCACGAAGCTCGTTTATTAAACAGAAACCGCACGTCGTTTAAAGCGTTCTCATAAGCAATTATCTTGCTGAACCAGCATCATATGGGGAAAACATCCCACCAGTCTTGACACCACGTCAAAAACCGGGCTATTGTTAAGCTGTTGAGCAACTCTGCAGCAAGTGTAAGAGAAGTTGCATCAGAAGCACCTATCAATATATCCAAATCTACTGTTTTGCATGTAGCAATATCATCTCGAGTCCTTAACTACAAACGAATGAAAGGTGCCTCACTATTGAAAGATTAACACAAACAGAAACGATTGGAATGGGCTCAATTTCACATGTCTTGGACTTCCCGGTGGCAGCCTGTAATATTTAGTGATGAGAAGAAATTTAATCTTGATGGTCCAGATGAATAGAAGTGTTATTGGCATGACCTTCGAAAAGAAGAAATGATGTTCTCAACTAGACAACAAGGATGAGATTCGGTTATGGTTTGGAGTGCCTTCAGTTGGAATGGGAAAACAGACAATATCTTCATCTCTGGATGAATACAGCCGACTATCACCTTCTGCCCGTTGCTGAAGATTTGGATGGACCATTCTTCCAGTTCCAGCAAGACACCACACCAATGCATAATGCAAATTCAACATGGAAATGGTTCCTGATCAATGGATCTGCATTATGGATTGACCAGCCTGTTTTCCTGACCTTAAACCTATGTAAAATATATAGGGAAGTCTGGCAAGAATTCTGGCTAATGGTAAACAGTACAACGCTCTTGCAGGATTGAGAACCTCAATTCAGGAAAAATGAAAAAAATTTCAATAGAGAAATTGCAGAAGATCATTAAAAACAATGCCAAAACGCATTTTTTCAACAATATATTCAAAAGGGCAATAAGCCAAGTACTAAATCTGTGACAAAACATCACACAAGCTCTATCATTGGACCCAAAAGCCAAAATCTTCTATGCTTTATCTGACTAATAATCGGCTAATTTGTATATCGATACGATTTAAGTTTATCGAGCATTTACCCAAAATCGAAACTGTGCTTACGTTTTATAGCCATAAAGTTTCTTTGGCCTATTAAACACTGTGTGGCTACATTTGTGATAGATTCTATCATATCGACCCATACTGTATTTATTATGTGGAGGAAAGAAAAAGTGCTCGAGATAATACTATTTAAAATTTTGGATAGTTTGAACATGAAAGACTAATAATGAGACAGTAGTGCAAACTGAAGTGTCGCGAAAAGCTTTGCTCTTCTAAATATATGAGAATCATTCGGCAAATCAATCACGCCGAATTAAAATAGAATCTTCCATAATCCAAAAGGCCATTCTGTTAAGAATAGATTTCGTAACTGGTGACCATCATCACTGCTGAAATGTTTGTTGTTCTTATTGACTGAAAAAGGTGCAAATTTTTCATTCACGTTTCATTTTATGATGAACTGAATTTCTCCTCCATGCTATGCATTTTCCTACTCCATTAAAACAAAACTGTTCCTGTTGATTTTCGAATTCCTTTTATGCTTCGCCATTAATTTGGAAGTGCTTTCCATGTGAAGCTAATTTGAACCGATCTTGTCTGGCAACATACAACCCGGTCTTTTAAACAAGCATTTCCAATGACAGGATTATATGGTGAGTTTGACGTCATTCACTGGCTCTTCTATCGATAGATAAATGGCGCAACTTTCTGAAGGATGCAGTGAAATCTCCTAGCTCAGTTTACGAACCTATTTCTAGGTTTCTGTCAACACGCCATGGCCATCTGCGACGAATTTCAGTGCTTATATTCGTACCGCTTAAGTTAAAAAAACAAACGGCTGATCTGCGCTCTTTGAAAATAATGATTAGGAGAACCCTCAAAGCCTGAAGTTTCTAAAAATCTATCAACTGTTCCAAATTTGCAGACTTGAAATATTCCTCTTATTTAGCTATTGCTTCTTAACGTTTTTCTTCTGAACTTTCCCTTATAAGCATGTTATAATCAAAGTAGAAAATAATGTTAAGTCAAGCCTGGTAAAGGGTTTCTTCCTAATGAATTCTAAAGTTCCTTTTTGCGTACTTTTATGCAGCCTGCGACAAAATTTAAGTTCACTGTTTTTTTTTTCTAGTTTATTTAAAATTTTTAGTTTTAAAAATACCAATTTAATAATGATAAGTACTTTTATGCAGCTTTCAATTCTTTAATAGTTGTTTATTGTTATCCGTTTGCATACATTGCACGAGACTTGATATCCCACAAGTTTCTATTGTGTTAAGATCAGGGAAAACTCTGGTGATTTAAAATATCGAATTTTCTTCTGTCCAAACCAATCCTAAACGGTATGTGCAATGTGAATGCGTGCACTGTCCTGCTGAAATTCTCATTCACTACCAGCCATTTGACATCCCATCCCTAGAAACACATTAGAACTTTGCTTGATATAGTCCAGTAAATCATCGATCGCCCCCCCTCCCCAAATAATGACTGATCCCCCACTACACTGTCTTCGTGATATCATTTGCTCATTCTTTCTCAAGTCAAATAATAAGACAACCCAACTGGATCATCCGGAGTAAAACTGTTTTTCATCCAAGAAGGTGCTATTTCTTCGACCAGTGTCCTAACTCATACACAGTCTAGTTACTCTAATGTGACCACCCCCTACGTTCAACATCAGCGGAAAATGGTTACGTCCAGAAGGTACGTAACAGTATCAGAGGTGGGGGGGGGTATAGGAAGGTTGTCAGAGGGAAGCAGAAAACATTGCAATTTTGGAGTCATGGCGAAACGTAGCGATTGATCCAACCTCCAAAACGGCATGATCATCGGCTTCCGAGCCGAGGGCGGCAGTATTTCCGAAACGGCTAGTTTTGTGAACTGTTCTGTGAATGTGTACCGTGCATGGCAGAATGTCAATACCGAAAATCAGCGATCTGCCAAGTGTGGGGCACCATGGGCCATAGATGACAGAGGTGAACGACGGCTACGGATATGCGTGCAAGCGAACAGACGTGCAACCGTGGACCAATTGACCTCCCAGATGAACCAGGGGGCTACAACAGTTCAGCAAATGTTGCTGCGTATGAGGCTCCGCAGCAGATGGCTGATTCGTGCACCAATGCTGACGGCTGTTCACCGGCGACAAAGACTGACATTTGCACGCTAGTACCGCAACTGGACAGCAACAGAGTGGCGAAAGGTGGCTTTTTCCGATGAATTACGGTTTATGCTCCATCGGAAAGATGGGCGATGGTGTGTACGGCGTTCAGCGTCAGAAAACAAACACCCTGCAACACGTGCCGCAAGGGTCCAGGCTGGAGAAGGCAGCGTTATGGTCTGGGGAATGTTTTCATGGCATTCCCTGGCTGCACTCATCATTGTGGACGGCACCATGGATCAATGGAAGTACGTATCTGTCCTTTCGGACTATGTCCACCCCTACATGCAGATTGTGTTTCCTCAGCACGATGGGACATAGCATCTGTGGGACAACCTCGATCGGGTTTTTCGTGCCATGGATCCTCCACCGTGCAACCTACGGCAGCTTGCCACAGAACTGGAGTCGGTATGGCTTCACATGCCTGTCAATACCTTCCACAACTTTATTGACTCTCTTCCTACCCGTCTCGCAGCTGTCCACGCTATTCTGGTTACTGACACGTGGTCACATTAATGTGACTGGACCGTGTATGTTGTCGGGCAATTTCTGGTCTGCCGTCTTCATGGTGTTGTTTCAAATTTCAAATTTCGTTTTATATTTTTCTCTGCAAACTTTCAGTAGCTGTAGAATCCTCTGAACAGTGCGCACACTTGTTGATAAGCCTGGCAAGTTGGCAGGTATCTTTGAGAGTTAACTGCTGCTCCCAACAGCTGCTTTGCATGAACGCTTCCAGATCATTTTCTGCATGATTTTTGATCAGAATTTTTAACAGCTCCATTTAAAGCGTCCAATAATTTATGAAATTTGCCTGTTTGATTTGCCTTCAGATTTGAGAGCTGAAATCTGATCTCTCTCAAATTCTGTCAAATCTTTTCCTCTAAGCAGGATACTCATTTATATTATACTCCTGAATCGGTATTAGGCAGATTAAGCATGGGAAATATGTAAAACGGGTTAATCTATTTTTTTTAATGTAATGAACTTAAATTGTTATCAATAAACTTTGACTTGGTTTGCAATCTGTTTCAAACCCTATAAAATACAGGGTCGAGTCACATTTTTATGACAACCCCCTACGTTTGTCTTCGGGGTTGCCCAGCCGAGGAACTATGTCACGTGTTGGGAATTGGTTAGGTGACTATATAAGGTAGTTTTCCACTATGTTAAAAACATATCACTCATTGCTGCAATGGGTAAGAAATGTGATTTATCAGATCTGGAAAAGGGGATGATAATCGACTTTCGGGCCAAGGGTGGCAGTATTTCGGAAACCGCGCAGTTTGTGAACTGTTCTCGTACTGCTGTAGTTAAAGTGTACCATGACTGGGAAAATGGGACCATTCAGAATAAACGGTATGGGATCTGTGGAGCACCACGTGCCATTGATGAGAGAGGTGAACGTCGGCTGCAAAGGTGTGTGAAGGCCAACCGAAGAGCTACAGTGGACCAACTTACCGCTCAAACCAACGAGGGTGCTACCAGACATGTCTCTAAAACCACAGTACAGAGGGCCCTGCTACGTATGGGCCTCCGCAGTAGATGGATGGTCACCGTACCCATGCTGACGAAGGTTCATCGCCAAAAACGGCTTCAATTTGCCCAACAGTACAGAAACTGGACCACTTCTGACTGGAAAAAGGTTGCCTTCTCCGATGAGTCAGGATTTCTGCTCCACAGAAGTGACGGCCATTGGCGGGTGAGGCGAGAAACCTCCGAGAATAAGCATCCTGCAACTATTGTTGGACGAATCCAGATTGGTCGCGGCAGCGTCATGGTGTGGCATTGTCTGGGCCCACACATACCTGTGGAAGGCACTCTCAACCGACTCGGTTATTTATCCATAATTGCAGATCAAGTACATCCATACATGGCGACTATCTTCCCAGAGGGGGATGGCACGTTCCAGCAAGACAATGCGACGTGTCATACGGCTTTAATTGTTCGGGGATGGTTTGAGGAACACGACCAAGAGTTCCAAGTATTACCCCGGCCCCCTAATTTCCCAGACCTCAATCCAATCGAGAACCTTCGGGATCACCTCGAGCGTCATGTGCGTGCTATGGAACAACCACCGCGTACCCTTCAGCAGCTATCGGCTACTTTACAGTCTGCATGGCAACAGCTACCAGTAGAAACCTACCAGAATCTTATTGACTCACTCCCACGACGTCTAGCTGCTGTCTGTGCCGCTAAAAGCGGTTATTCGGGATATTAGCTGGTGGTCATAATAATGTGACACGACTCTGTAGTTTGATTTTACAATATAAAATTTCGTTATTAATTTGGTATTTTTTAAAACTAACCATTTTTAAATAAGCTAGAAAAAAACCGGTAGAGGAAAAAGTAGTAACGTGACCCCCTTTTTGTTTGTTTTTGTTTTTTTAATCAAAACCTTATAAGCTATCCTAAAACCGGGTACTATAGCGCAAAGAGTGTCGTATTTTGGTGGCATGAAGTATCATTTTTTGAAATAAAAAAAAATGGTGAAAACTATTGAATAATATGTTTTTTATGATCAGTCCAAATAGAACAGATGAGCTCATATGTAGGTATTATGACCATTTTCATGTATGGAAAAATAAGGTTACTAACTTTCAATAGTCAAAACGGTGAAATTAGTAATTAATAATATCTACTATTATCTAACAATGAAATTTAGACGAATTTTCTCTGAATTTAAATAAACATAACACTGTTTCTGTTATAAAAATCTAAAAATTAACAAATCAAAGTAATGGGGAAGAATTTAGACATCAGAAGATAGCAGATTGTACTATCCACCCTAAGGCAGCAATTTTTAATGTTAACCTATGGGAGAAACTGCAATTTTTTGCTCTGAATTAATAAAAATGGTGATGTTAAAAATATTAAATGTCTCACTATCTTTATTGATATCTATCACTTTTTCACAAGTTCTTATTTTTATTTAAAATGAATATTTAAAATAAATTTGTAATAAAAATTTTAACAGAAGTGAAAATTTAACAATTTGCAACAGCTATTGCTTTCTCAAATTAAAAAATGCCAGGCTAAACATTTTTATGGAATTAGTAAATTATGTAGCTTAGCAAAATGATGTTTAAAAAAAGCGGTATTTTATATGCGAATTTTCATAAGAAAATCCATCTGTCACTTAAAACAATTTTTTTTTTAACAATTTTCATTTATTATTGAATTTTAATAAATCTTTGAAAACCGAATTGTTTCCCCTCGTACTTAAAAAAAATTCAATTAAAACCGCCGTTTTCCCAGTAGGTTAACATTAAAAATGGCTGCTTTAGGATGGGTAATACAATTCGCCATCTGGTGTTTTGCTTGAGAAATGTAATACATTCTTCCCCATTAAAGTTTAAGTCTTGCAGAAGGACATTCTGTGTTTATATGATTTTATTTAACTGCACAAATCACAGACATAATAATATCCTTCTGGCCCGGCACAACCACTAAGAGCTCTCGTTTGCTAACTGTGGACTTCCTGAGCTCTGGTACGACTGCTTCTCCCTCGTACATTGCCTCTACCATGGACAGCAAGGTCTCTATGGAGATCATAGCCTTGGTTACGGCTAAGACCGCATTCACCAGCACATAAAATGATGAAACCAAAATGTTGATTACAAGCTCCCGGGGGGGGGGGGGGGAAACATTATATACATCAACAGGGGACAGAATTAAAGAAAAGCACTAGGTTTGACAAACAACAATAATATGGTTTAAGGAAAAAAAGCCAATGTGAGTTTACCTTCAGTATGTCAAAGACGAAACATTATCAGTTTTATATTAAAAAAAACATTCGAGAAGAAAAACTTTCTTTACTATCGTGGATTGATAGTACTGTTTTGCCGGCAGATGAATCAACAGGAAGCGATATTTATTCCTTAAATTTTGCAACTGGTTATTGCTTTATTGGACATTCTACCCATTTCCTAGATGGCATCAACAGTTGATTTATTAGGCTGGGAGGCCAATTTACCAGCAGGGGGCCACATTACCATCTTTTCCTCTGAATTTAAACTTTTGTCGCAGGTTGTATATGATTATAATTATAGCAGGAAAATTTAAAAACTAGAAAATGAGACCTGTATAGAACATAAACTTCTACTCCTTTATTTGCTTCTCACTGCTAGCGGTCTTTTAGATGATTAAAAATGAAGACCGCAGGAGTAATTTACAAAAGCATTAGCAAGGAAAAAACGAAGATTAGTTGTTTTCAATCTCTATTTGAGAGATACAATGCCTTTTTTTGTGCCTTGTTGAAGGAAGCTCTTCAAGTTTAATTTCATGTATACAGAAGGTTTGCATTCGAAGATCTTGTAATTTAGGAATTTATTACCTTTACGGCCAAGCTTACTGAGGAACCTTAAGATAACGAGAAAGAAATACAGTCGTGAAGTTGATGAATGTTTGGCGGGAAATGCAACAGCCAAATTAAATTCACTTCGGACAACTAATTTGTTAACCACAATTCTGTTGTCACAGTTGTTGATTAATCATTTCAATTTCGCTGGGTACTTTTTTAAAATTCTAATTTCAGTCGTCAAAGCGTCACCGATAAAAGCGCTTGATTCTCCTCAGCAATTTCAATTAGAAAGAGAGAGAGAGAGGCGCTTCGGTCGGTCGGTCGGTGGGGGTGGGCGAGAGGGAGGTGGGGGGAAACAGGCACGACATAAGCGGCGAGAGACGTGGGCGCAAGGGCGTTGCCTAACATTCATCATGCAGATTAATTGATTTAATTTGCAAATTTGGTCATTGGAAGTGGAGTCCAAAAATCGCTCTAGAGTCCCGCCAAATAGATCCCTGGATGGTCTCGAAGACTCGAGTCGAACGCTATCTGCAAGTGGGCGAGCTGGATGGAGACATGCTTTTTCGGGGAGGGAGGACCGAGGAGAGATCCGAAGCCAATAAACCTTTTCTCTGACGATTTTCCGCTTTCACACCCACGCATTCGTTGAGAAGGAAAAGAATGAGGAAGGAAGGGGGAAAAAAATCAATATTAAAATTCGCTGATGCATTGTGGGTATTACTTAAGCACTAAAAGTTTTTCATTCTGTAAATGAATATGAAGGAGGCGTTAAAAGGAGGCGCTTCTTACTAATGGACAAAACTTGTAGACAGAAGGAAAAATTACAACTCTCTCACAGTTTTTTACGAGCTTAAAATTGTCCCATTATACGAAGCGCTTTTTTTTTCCAAGCGGAGAATTAAAATTTCTTGCTTCAGAACTATAACGTACAAATTACCATATTCTGAAAAAAAAGCACTTTAAAATTAAGCGGAAAAAATGTTTATGAAAAAAATTTTAAAAATTACTTATTAAATTAAGAACATGAAGAGAATTCAAAATTTACGAGTATACAGTATCCAAAGAAATTAATAAGGAGAAATTCTTACTTAAGAGCGTATCATTTAAAATGCAGTCCAAAGAACAGATGTTCTTATCAGAAAATTTTTCACCTACTTCTCTGCTTAGATGAGACAGAATGAAAATAATCTCTCGTTTCATCATCATTAGAGAAAGGTCACTTAATACAGGCAACGCTACAGTATTCTTGTAGCATTTGACTAAAAGTGACAAATTTAAACACAGCCACTGTTACTTAAATTCCCAGTTGCTAGTATTAGCTTGTACAGAGGGTAGATAATCGCAGAACGATAATCTGCGGCACTTACTCCTTCAAGGGAGTTTTGCGCCATCCCAGAAACTAATGACTGCTACGAGATGACAGTAGCAGCCGGGACCGACGGCTTAACGTGCCCTCTGAAGCTCTTCATGATGGAAGAGCTGCTGGCGGACGAACAAACCAGTGGCTATCACCAGCTGCTGGACAACCAGTGGCTGGACAACCAGTGGCTATCATCAGCAAATGGGTCAGACTAAAGTCCCCCAACAGCTGTGCCCTAAATAGCCGTCCCACCCAGCAGTGGTCTTCAAGCCACTGGCTGTCACCCAGCCAGTAGCTGGCCGCGCCTGAAGTTGCTTAACTCCATCGATCAGCGAGCCAACCGACGAGACAACCAGGCCATGGCCACCCCCTGCTTGTATTAACAGTTGATATTGCGGAAAAATATTAGGAAGTTTCACGAAAAAGTTAGTAAATACAGTAATCTCCTAGAAACTGACCATTTTCTTCACCAAACAACTGTAAGTCTCATTAGATAAACGTGAATTAACGTGTCATTTTGCCAAAAAGACATCCGGATTTGCGATTAGTGGTGTAAGTCTTTTACGATATCCTTTAAATTGTATATTTTATTTCAAATTGATATTATCATATTACAAGGCTATAGGTAATCTGGCTTTGTTAATTTCAAGCTGACTGCCTAGGATACGTTGCCCTAGAAAACCCTAAAAAAGTAAATTGCAATTGCCGTGAAAAATATTATTAAAGCACATGCATTTTTAAGCTAGTCCCTTATATAAACGGCAACCTTTTGTTTCTATTCTTAAATAGAACGTAAATTTGGATAAAATACAATGGAAGAAAAAAAAAATCCATAAATAAGCTTGCATGTACATTTAGACTCTGCTGTGGTCATCCTAGCTCTATATTGGACAAGAGGTATCGTTTTCTTTCATATTTATCTTATTTTTAAATCGTTATGCTCAAAATAATTATACAAAGATTATTTATCGACGATGCATAATACGCACGCTCATGTTCATGATTTTTTCCACATATTCATGGCAATAATTGCGTCCGATTTTAATCAATTCACCCTATATAAAATAATGATAAAAATATTTTATTCAAGCAAATCTTCTTAACAAATGCGTTTTGATTAGAATGATGTTGACTATGCATTTTTGCAAAACCACAACGTGCGTTAGAGTCGATCAACTTTAACTCGTAATTTCACTGAGTGACATTAAAACTCTAATTATTGATTTAACAACTTTAACAAGTTATGAAGTAAATTTTTATCTTTGAACTCTATCAATCTTTTAATAATTTGTAAATGCAATTAATACATTACTAATTCGTTTATTAAATTGTTACAGATGCATGCTTTTTGGAAATGGTAATAAAATGATAGACACTAACATTGTAAAAATGAAGTAAATTTATGAAATGATAAACTGTGGTTGTCGCAATGAATAAAAAGTGTCAATATTTTTATCAAAACACAGATGTGATATAAAAGTGAAAAATGTTTTTCAATAGCGATGGCCGTAGTAATAATTGTATTTTTTGTATATTAAATCTAATTTAGTTGTACAGGTTAATTTATTACCGTTTATTTATGATCAGATCACACTCAATTCATACAATAATCAAAACGAATTATGATATATTAGAGCAATGCGTTCAAAATTTATTAACAATATTTTGAAATCATTTTAAGATAACCCCCCTCTCCATACGATTTTCATAAATTTTGGATAATACTATAGATTAACGAAATTATATTGCCAAATCAAATTTGCTCTTCATTAACATGAAATTTTTACATCATAATGTTAATATTATTTCTAAGTAATCGGTGTGGAATAAACTTTTGTAAAAGCCTTGTTTAATTTCATTGAATTTTTAAAACCTCCTACCAATTGTTGAAAATAAAAGTAGCATATGAAACTAGATTTTAATGAAAAATAGACAAGTGGCCTTCAACAGTTTCGAGTGAACTTTGTTAAAAACTTATTGAATACTAGAAGACTCCAGTGGCAAATGTAGGAATCTAATTTTATTTAAGGTTTATTTTATATTGAAAACTTTCTTCAGTGTTCTTCTCATGGAATGGTCTCGCCATCTTATTAAAGGACTGATCGCCAGGCTAAAAATGTAAAATTTTTTGTAATTTTTTTTTTGTCCGCTTTACCAACACCGTCTCTATCTCAAAAATTGTAAACGCGCTTTAAATTTTATTAACAAAATGCCAATCCTGTTACAAGAGTTATAATTCAAAATGAAGAGGACAGAAGTGTAATTATTTTGAGCTATCGCTTGTGTTCAAATTGATAACTCAACTGGCGGACAGTGATGACAAGTTAGTTCAACAGAATTGCAAACATTATAAATCATTACAATTGGGATTTGGGTGCATTTCTGTTGCAATGGCTGGTTTTAACTCCTTGATTGTTACTGGTTTAAGCAACGCACATTGTCCTTTAAACGTCCCTATAAGAAAAAAAAAAGTCTAGAAATAAAGGGGTTATCTAATGATACCTCTTCACCAAATCCATTTGTTCAGCGGATTTTATTCAATGTACCATCACGATGGTAGTGGAGAAATGCTCCATCTTACTGGAAATAAAAGCCTTTCTCATCCTCAAATACTTCACAAATGCGTGACTGATTTCTGCAGCCAATTTTAAACGTAAACAAGTCTAAATATTGTTCGAGACCCACCCTGTATTTTATGCGTTTATTATATCCAGTAATTATTTTTAAATTTTAAGGGGCTCCATTTTAAATTACCGTCAATGGATTCAGTTGGTCGAATGCAGTCGTTCTGTTCCATTTGATCAAAGTAATAGAAAAATAAAAAAAAAAATATATTAATTGCATTTTGCATTATTAATGATGTCAGCACGGCTTTCGAAAAAATCGAAATGGCATCCCGCCTCTATGCTGAGCACGATATCCACATTTTGTCCTCTGTTAGTTGTAGATAAAATAGTGTATTCAAATTACGAAATGACGAATTTGAATCAAACTCAAAAATAATTAATGAATTATTAATGAAAAATTATTAATCAAAAATAATATTACTATATTAAGGTACTAAACAAAAAACGAATCTAGAAAATATGCTGAAATTTACATTATGAGAGCAGCGCGTTTTGAGGGACTAATTTGGACTGCGTTTTAAATGTATGCTCCTGCAGATGTCTAAATGCCGCGCAAAATTTTACTTACAGCAAATATTATCTCGATGTATTATTACTTTCAATAAGAAAAACAATTCTGAGTAAAACCTAAATGACGGTCGGAAGATCTTCAGTAAACAGATGCATTTCAGGCTGTGCTGTAAAAAGGATACACAACTTTATTTAAAAAAACTACTAGAGAACATTCTATTGAATACCCATGAGATTCCTTTCGTTTCAGCGTTTAAAACACCACTTGAAGACACGATTTGGTTATTTGCTGGAAACTCCACCACTAATTTCTCTATCTTATAATTTGAGAGTATTTTAATTGCCAAACTGATTAAATAGAAATTCTTCGCCGATTCTTTCTCTCTATTTTTCTTTTTCTTTTCGGTTTGTCGAGAGTGCATCTGCTTTTGCCGTCTGAAGCCATTTCCTCGGCGGTCCCAGTGTCGTTGCTTTGCTCGGCTTTGCAGTGACTGTCAGCGACTCCTGGTGGCGAATGCTTCACAAAAAGCATTTTTAAACATCTGAGGCCTAATACGGTGTTCGTTTCCTCAATGTTAACATTAAGCAGCGCAATTTGTTTCAATTTCCCTTGCCGTTGAATGAGCGTGTGTGCGTGGCAGGGGCGAGGGACCGTCTCTGCCTGCCGTTCCATTCACGGGCGGCAAGAAAAGCTCTTCCTCGTAAAATTAGCCATAAGAACAGTTCGCCAACATTAACATGAAAACGTGTGGAACATTTTCGGCTCATTTGGAAAAAAAAGCAGTTTGTATAGTTGTGGTTTACAACCGCAAGGGGATTTCTTAAACAAACTCTTTTTTGAAAACTCTTTCAATGCCTTAAGCAAGAAATAATGGGTTTTCATAAAAGCATGTAAAACAGCAGGTTAAGGAGAATTTTTTTTTATTTTTATTTTTATCTTGTTTCCCATCTCTATCCCTCCATGTACCCTTGTTTTGCTTACTCTCTATGGAGTAATGGAGTAAAATGTTTGATAGGAATTTTTATGGTCTTTATTTTAAAAACCAAGACAAATCCTCCGGTTCCAAGTTTATCATGGAGAGGAAAAAGCGCTTTGTTAACTTTAAAACGTACTTTTATTTGTCTTTACGTTTATTTTTCATTACAGTCAGAATTTTTTTCATTATAAAGGGAAATAGAATTTAACTGTCGTGAAATGAATTCTATGAAACATCTCTTACATGTTTAATGATTTTTAAATATAGTATAAAACTTAAAGCTCAAAAATGAGGGTCTCGTACGACTGTACTTTAGCAATAAATAAATAATGAAGACTTTTAAACATAAAACAGACAATAAAATTCACAGAATTAGCAGATGCATTTCACTCGAGAGAGGAGTGCCGCATTTCATCTTCGTTAAAACTTCTGTTTTCATAGTCCTTGTAAAGAATTATATTATAAAATAAAACTGTGTAGCGTTGTGTTGTTGAAAATATCTGAAAAAAGCGCGCATTTGCAAAACAATTTTCTAGATAAACAAACTTTCAAATTCACGCCTTTGTTTATTAGTCACAGAAGCCAGTAGAATTAAGCCATTTATTATCAATTTAGCAAAATTGACTCAAAAAACAATTGTTAAAAAAGGTTACATACAAAAAGCAAACAAAATTACATTTCAACAAATGTATGTTATTTAAACAAAATTCTACGAATAGAAATCCTTTCTACGTGTGATGGAGAAAAGGTAAACAGTAATGGGATTGGCAAAAAGTCATAAATGTTAAAGCTTTTACCTGTGCATATGCCCCATAAGCACCAAATTGATTTAGAACGAAAGGGTTGAGAAGACCCATATTGCCAGCCATTTGCTGCATACGTCGTATTTGCCGTTCTTTATCCGTGTCGGCAAATTTGACAACCAGGCTAGATGATGCGCCCTGTGAGACAAACGACACAACAAAAACGATGGTGATCAGGGCAGCAGAAACTCTTTGGTAAGATGAAGGGTTGAAAGTATGCGTCCTTCCTTCGCTCAAAGGAGCGAAACGTTACGCTTAACTTCCCCCCGATTCGTCGCCAGCAATCAGTGCCATCTGTGATTGCTCTATGGAAAGAAAAGCCAATTACACATTTCGCAAACACAAGTAGACTTTCTGGTAACAACTCTAGAGTTAGTTTGTACTACTACTACTACTACTACTACTACTACTACTACTACAATTTCAGGTGTAACATTTAAGCAATTTTTATCTAAACATTGAACAAGTATGAGTGCATCAACTGTGGATAAAATATAATGAAAGAAAGCACAATATTTAAATTTGATTACACTTTGAATGATAACCAAAGTGATGTCGAAATATACATCAAAGTTGTTGCATTCAAAACCTGTTTACGTTTTTCACTTAAAGTCACTTTCAATGACGTCACTTTGAGAAACGCGAGGGCTCAAAAGTGGCTTTTCTGAAAGTGAGTTAGTACCCACGTAGCCCACTTCTTTTGTTACTTTTCTGACTTTACAGCTACTAACTTCCGGTTTAGTGGTAGCCATTTTGAATCGCCGCTTGCTCGCTTCGGTGATTGCCCACCGTCAAAAGTTGTAATTTAACGGTGTAAACAACGTATTTAATTGGTTATAAATTAAGGTACAATAAAACCATGGAGAACAATAAAAAAACATTTTCCACATTCAATAAATCCTTTAATATTGCTGAAACACCACCATGTCTACTAATGGCTGACGCAGTTTAGATGCGAATGTAACAAAAGCAGCAAAAGTGATCTTTTCATTTCCGGTTTCATTCACAATGAAAACCTATTTGCTTTTCAAAAGCAGAGACAAAGTCACTTTCCCATAGTAAAATAATGTGTGATTTCTTTCATTAAAACTTAAATGCTACAATGTTTTAACAGTGGAAAAAAATACCATATACTGAACTTCATTTAACAGTAACTGAAGCTTCCGAAATAAAATTCAATTGTACATTTCCCAGTTAACTCTGTAAATAAATAGTGGCCCAAAAATAACTTCAGCTTTAACAATGTTAACTTTGAGATCTGATAATGGTTTTATTAATGAACAGATTATAATAATATTTTAACATATTGGCATAATGTGGAATGTTTCCAATCATAAAATATCCAAATAAAGGATTTCCAATTTTCATTGGATAACCTGCTGGATATGGCTACCATTCTCTTTTATCACCAAATTTAAGCAGTTAACGATATTATAATACAGCAGTTTGCAATATTGGCTGTGAGATTGCGCTATCTCTCTTCTGATTGAAAAGCAGCCGACTTAAAAGACAGGCTCCGGCACTGAAAAGTCACATGACCAAGATGGGTCTATTAACAATGTAACTTTCATTGTTTCCATCTTGTATTTTAACAATTAGTGTTTTATCCTTTGTTGGAAACAATGAAGATTGGATTGTTAATAGACCTATCTTGGTCAGGTGACTTTTCAGTGCCGGAGCCTGTATTTCTCGTTAGCCTCGTGTATTGTTAAAGCCAACACCACCTCTACCGAAGCCGACGCGATCTATACAAAGCCATGGCACTACGTCACTTGGCATTGTTGAAATCCCATCGGTTTTCGTGACGTATTTTAAATATGAATTTTGTATTTTAGATAACTAAGTAAATACAGTAGAATAAAATGCATTTATGCCAAATATGGGTCATTTACTTTTTTAATAAATCATTTTACTTTAAATTTTAAAAATCCTTATTTTGTTCTTAAATTTATTTTTGCAAGACGTCACAAAATCCATCTGTTTGCATGA
>JAHWFO010092776.1:4746183-4988400 GCA_023313115.1 Rhysida immarginata | reverse complement strand
AATTGAAACGGCCATCACATTTCGCGCAAACTAAGGCTGGATGGACTATAGCACTATGATGATCAGCTGATTTTTCCGCGCCAGGACCTGTTTTTCTCGTGGGCTACGGCAACGCCACCAAAAAAAACAAAGCCTTCTTACTGCGTCATCACACGAGGGCTGACAATCCAATCTTCCTTGTTTACAACAAACGAAAAAACGCTTGTTGTAATCAGTGCTTTTTCGTTTGTTGTAACAATGAAGATTGGATTGTCAACCCTCGTTTGATGACGCAGTCAGCAGGCAGTGAACAGGCCTTGTTTTTTAGGTGGCGTTGGTTCAGGCCTTGCAGTTTCTAGAAGGCCGTGCTTGAGCAGAGGCCAACGAAATGACAGGCCCTAACAGGGAAGAGTCACCTGATCATATTAGTCCGGCTAACAATGCAACCTTCATTATTTCCAACAAATACGAAAAAAATAATGATTGTTAAAATCCAAGATGGAAACATTGAAGATTACATTGTTGTTTCAATTTGACTCCTCAGCCTGAAAATTGCGAGTCAATATACACCTCATATTTTCAGCAAAGATTCTGTCTCGAGGGCAAATAAGGGACCAGGAATAAAGTGAACCAAAAAATAACGGCTTGGATCACCCTGTAAAAAATAATGCTGTTCCCGTGTAAAAAATAATTGCCGCCGATTTAATTGTAATCTCCCCCTTTGACTTTAATGAATTGCTGGTGCGGAAAGTTCATAAAAAACATAACGACGCATTTTAAATTTTGATTTTTCGACATTT
This sequence comes from Rhysida immarginata, assembly GCA_023313115.1. Classification (NCBI taxonomy): domain Eukaryota; kingdom Metazoa; phylum Arthropoda; class Chilopoda; order Scolopendromorpha; family Scolopendridae; genus Rhysida; species Rhysida immarginata. The sequence continues at coordinate 4,987,621 of JAHWFO010092776.1, read as the reverse complement.
TCGATAAAGAACTTTAAGTTTATAATCATGCAAAGCATCACGCTAGACATATTTTGATCAGGTGGTTTTTCAGTGCCGGATCTGTCTTTTTCGTAGGCCACGGTATTGAGGCTTTTTCTGTTGTCATTTTTTCTGTTACTGGATTTGCGAAGTCGGTTTTTCTGTTGTCATTTTTTTCGATTTTTTTTTTATTTTGACTAAAGATTCGGATAGAGCATCAAAAAGTAGAACAGGAAAGTCTCTAAGACTGGCCCTCCATCTCTTTGCCTTCATTGATGCTCTATCCGAATCTGAAATCAAAATCAAAAAAATTCGAAAAAATGGCAACAGAACAACTGACTTCGCAAATCCAGTTAACGATGGGTTTTTTTTGGATTTATCAACAATTTGAATAAACAATTTGATTTTGCGGAGGGAAGACTATCCATAAAATTCGAAGCTCAGTGATTGTTGATTAACATCGTTCTGGCAATATAGTAACACGCATTCTCAACTTGTTTTAATTTTAATTTATGGACAACAGATTTTTTTTAATTTTGAAATACAAATAAGTATTAAATATTATTCTGAACGTTATTTCTGTTTGTTATTTTTGAAAGTTCTTTTTGAAATTTTAAATGTTTTATTTGATATTTGTTTATTCTTATTTTAGAAGATAAATACAAAAAGGCTAGTTTTGGAAGATTTGTAAAATTAGCAGATGCCATATTGTACTTAAATAACTCTTATTATTCGTCTCTTTCCTTGAATCAAAGAGTATAATTTTAATTTAAAGTGCATAAAAGACATTTTAATTTTCTATAATAAAATAATAAAAGGGGAAATCGGTAATATATATTAAATCTACTTTATTTACTACACGCTCTTCCAAAAATTGATTTTTCCTTAGAAACTGTTATTCTGAAAATATAACATTTGTCCTTAAACTATGTTTCTGCATCATTGCAGTGGGAAGACCACTATTATATTTTATTACAATGTAAACTTCTTTCACCAAGTGAACTACAGCGTGAAAATTCGAAGTCAGAATAGCAGGTGGTTAAGAGAAGAGGGTCCTGTCGAAATGTGCAGTGTGCCTGGAGGGTGAAGAGTGAGGGTTTACTAATCCTCCCCCCTCCCCGTGTACTCGGGGAGAGACGTCACGTGTTTTGACGGGACTTGAGCCAGGAGTCAAACGCATGCTAATGGTTCCGCTCAGGAAAGCGGGTCCTCGACTTTTCATTTCAGTGGCATGCGACCTTTCGCAATTGCACGTGCGATTGACAACTCCCATCTCAATGAAATGGGCGCCGAAAGCAATAATTCCGTTTACAGCAAATGCAATATATTTGTGCCGTATGAAATATCAAAGGCAATATCTTTAGCCATCATCTGCAATGGTGGACAATTCTATTTAGCTTCCAGTCTAAAAACACTCGAACAATTCGGTTCACGGCCAAAGGATATGAATTTCATGTCAAATGATTACATTAAAATGTGTTTCAAATGCGTTATGCGAGATTTATCAAACGGATCGGTGAATCACTTTGCTTTCTTCTATTTTAATTTTGATTCTAGGCATCTGTGCAATTTCAGAAAACGGAGGGTTGATTGAAATTTGCATTATTCAATTAATCATTCAGGTAACCAACGTGTTCTGTTTTGTTTAGCGAATTCCCATTTCGTTTGAAACCTCATTACAGTAAAAAATTGCGCGAAAAGTTTTTCTTCGTCTTATTGTAATGAAAAAATTCTAGAAGAAACACAAAAAAGAAAACACCAAGCCAACATAGAAGATAATGGACTTAATTTCAGTTATTTCATTCCTCTTCCGTAATAATTAATTCGCCAATTCTAATCAGGATGAGCAACTTCATACTCTCCATCCTATTTTCAGTAATGATCTTAACAATAATTTGTTCATGCCTTCTTCCTAATCAAAAATCAATCAAATTAATTGCTACATTAATTACATTTGGAGGTGCAATTATTTTGGATTTAATTGATTAACACTCACGGTCTAAATGAGAAAATAATGAATTAATTAGAGTTGCAATTCTTCTCACCACCAAACAGTCAAAGGGATTCGTCGTTCTCAACATTTGGCCGTTGTTGGACCTTCGACGGATCGTCGATAAAAATTAATAGGCGAAAAACGACTGCTGTAATTAAATGGAAACAGTCGAACCGAAAATTTTAGAGGAAAAAAAAAACCCTAAGCACTATTCAAACTTTGATTCTGAAATCATCGGATTTCTAGCATTCGAGGTATATCAAGAAATTTTATTAAATTTAGAATCTAGAGAAATTAAAATCCTTTACAGTAAACTTTCTTAGATAAGCGAATGAATAAATGTTTATGGTGCCTTGTTTCTAAAAGATGAGAATGCGAGATGACTTATATACTTAAAGTTAATATATATTTAATAGCCAGTCTTGAAATTTCCAAAGCTAGGTAATAATTTCTCTCTTTGATTGAAACTAGATGTAACCATTTTTTGAATATATTTTTGTCAGTTTTGTTGGAGACTGACATGTTCTTTAATGGTAAGACCGGCTAACATATGCGCTTCAAGTATTTCGCTTTATTCAGAGCGCACTTCAGTCCTGTTGGAAATAACCAACATGAAATACCGTATATAGTATATTGGTAACAAATTGTAACTATCGCACATTGTGAAAAGTGTTTTTTAAGGGTTTGCTATAGGACCAATATTGAGAAAAAGGCCTTAATGCTGAAAGGCAACCGAATTTTACGTGGAAGTTTGTATTTCAGATTTGATAAGGTGTTCTGAATTTTGGAATCCAAAAGTTAAAAATAATTCTACAACTCGAGACCTTTGATAGTCCCCCCCTCCTTAAAAATTATTGATGAAGTGTTTATGGTGTTGTTCAGATTAGTATTTTCTGTTTGTTAAATCTAATAATGACTAAAGATCTCAAATGAATATTTGTTTCTAAAGCATAATTCGCTTATTATTTTTAACATAAAAACATTATTATTTTGGAGCTCATTCTTGACAAAAACGTCTGTCATAAAAACAACATTATACAGAGTTCTTATATAATGTTGCACGAATTCTGTGCCACGAACTTTTAGGGGTGGTAGAGAACCTTATTTTGAATATATTTTGCAAAAAAACTGGATGTCGCAAAAATAATTGTCAAACATCGTACTGGATGTCCTCATAATATTGTCTCTCTCGATAATGTCTTTCCAAAAAATGGAAAAATTAGAAAAAATTACGAAAAATACAGTTCGTAAACACCCTGTGTAATATCACTATTGAAATCAGACGACTTTTTTGTTAAGCTACTAGCATTATTTAAAGTATAGAAAATTTGGAAATATATTTATATTTATCGTTTCATTGAAATTCATCTTTTTATGCATATGCCTTTTCTTCCAACAGAGAATTAATTTGTTTTTCGTCTTTCTGTTTAATGTATGGGGTCTCGTTTTGATGGGATGTTAATAATGCCATTTGAGAGTACCCGAATTCCACTGTAGATGGATATAATAGTTTCCATTATCGGAAAAAACTTAAATAGAATTACTATATGGTATATAAGTTTAGGATCTCATTATAAATTATTCTTAGACTTATTTAGAATATTTTAGAAACATATTATTTTAGGTACTAAAACAAACTTTTTTTTAACATTGATGTGCCAGTTCCAAAAAATATGGCATATTCCTAAAAATTCAATAGAAATTTAAAAAAAATTACTTGTCATTTGCTTTAATACAATAGAATAATTTATTAAAATGTGACGGGACTCCCATAAATAAAACTTCTCATTTGATTGCCGAACTGAGAAATGTAGATGACGAGCGACTAGAACAAAAAATTTAAATGAAACTGGACGCCAAACCAGTGAAGTCGACCATTCATTTGGATTAAATTCTGCAATGTCAATAAAAGAAAATACGGATGAGAGAATGGGGCCGATTTTAAATATTGAACATTGGTTATCGAACAGGTTAACCGATGTCATCTGACAAGAATCCACGCCTGCGCACTGACAATCGATGAAAGTAATTAACGTGTTTAATGAATTAACATGTTTACATAGAAGTCCTTCTATGGCGTTAATCGTTCATTGCCAACGTTTGCCTCTGTTAACGATGTTGCCATGTCAAAGTGAAGTTCATTTTTAATGAACTTTTGGCAAAAAGGAAAAATTCTAAATTGAATGATGAATGAGGAGGTGGAGAACGATACAACTTTGGATTGCAAGTTTCTCCCGATTCTTGGCTCTCTTATCACAAATTTTTAATGAAGCATAAATTATGCTTGTATTGAAAGAAAATGCTAGTGTCCTTTACTATTCATTTTAAAAAAATTCATTTGGAAAAAAATTGAAGGTATGAATTAAATAAACAACTTCAAACTTATTTCTCGGATGCAAAACCGATATCTTATTTTATAATAAGTTTCATCCTACCTATAACAGCAGTTTCGTTTTATGACATAAAATTCGATTTTATACACAGAACTAAGAATGAATATCTCTTAGAACTTTATAAAGAATTTCGGAATCTTCCTATTTGCATTTTCCCCTTATAATGAATGAATGGAAATATATAAATGGAATTTGATGAGCTTGAAACCTAATCAATTAGAAACAATTTCTATTACGTTCAGATAACGATTGTTAATAACTCAATGATGCCTGTAATCGAGTGAATATGCCTATTGCTAACCACAAGCATGCTGCTATCCAAAATTTAATTACGTTATTGTATTCCGAATGTCTAAATTTTTAGTAGTTCAAAGTGAAAACGTAATTATCGAAAGGAAATGTATAAAACGAAAATTATCCGTGAAGGATTATTTTAATTTCTTATCAGAATCTTTGATGAGAATTTGTTATGAGACCCTATTCGTATTTTTATTTTTTATTATGGATGGAAATAAAAATAAATTTCGCAATGATGCGAATTAATGAACGGTTTCCTTTAATTTATTAAAATATTCCCAATATTCTAATCAACAATTAAAAAAACTAGCCTTCATTCAAGTGTAAATTCATTTTAATTTTAGATTTGGTTTTAATATTAAGAGCGGGAAATGAAAAAAAAAAAAAGCTTTGTTCTTTTCATTTTGTTCATGGGAGGTAAATGAATTCTTTCGGGAATTGCACAATGAATAATATGTTCCACTTTTTTTTTTAATCTTTAAATATCGTTGAATTCCTTGAGGCATGATAGACTCGAACATTCCAGCTGGAATTCGTTGGGCATTATGACAAAGACAGTTCGAGCTTCTCGAATCAGGACTCGGCAATTAATCAATATCGGTGATGAATTGGGGCTGCCAGGGTTCGGGGTCCTTCATAGTATCCATCATTGGAAGGCAGGCACTTTTTTCATAGAAATTTTTTTAAATCCACCCCTCCTTTTCTGTGGGAACATTCAGCAAGGCCCTATTTGAAGTCGCATAATCATTCTGCCAAAAATTTCGAGGGATCATTTGTAAACGGGGACGTCGTACCAAAGTTTGGAGCAAAAGAAATGGAAGGAAATTTAGAAGCCATCTGTGACATGAAGAAAGGAAAACAGATTTTCGAATGATGACTCAAAGGCAACTTAAAAAAAAAAAGAAAAAAAAATCACATTCCCGACATTCATGATGACGCGACAGAATTTTCGGGCAATCGAGAATAGGTGACAAAGGCACAGCCGACCTTAATTTCAGGTTTAAGAAGATCGTATATTCTTTAATCAAAGTCAAAATTTTTACTCTGACATTTTCATGAATGAATCGTACCTGTTAAAACCTGTAGCACAAATTCAGTCGGGAACCAAGATGATTTACCAATAAAGTACTAAATGTGTTTGCGAAATTGTGATAGTGGACTAAGTGACAGAGCTACTCTTCGTGATAATCTATTTTTACAGTTAACTATCTACTGGCAGTCAAGGCGTAAGCCTATTGGATATGAATCTGAAGTGGGAAATTATAACCTACTGGCATAGTTTGGCTTCCGTGAAGGTTGTTGATGGCCGCTTGGGCTTCGCCGTGCGTGCTGAATTTTACAAACGCACAACCTGTGTGGGAGAAGAAAAGAAATAAGAAATAAATAAATAAATTAATATACTAATTAAATATTTAAAAAACTACTTTATATAAGAATTTAAAAATATAAAAAAGTATAATTTAGTTTATTATCCTGTAACCATTTAATGAATTCTCTTGGCAAAGCCTTAACTACGTCTGATTATATCGGACAGGATTCTTTAGTAAGCATCACACACATCAGATATAATGCAATATCCACTTCTTACATCCTATTAAGGAGACCATTCCCATTCCATAAGCAATGGCTGTAATAAAACACACTGTGCTCTTAGGGAAAAAAAGTTACTATATCTGTTTCGAAGACCATTAGATAAAATTATAAGCACACCGAACAAATATTAGTCACTTTGAGAGTTCTAAGACGCTTCTATGTAAAGTAGTTTAAATATACAAATGAATGCGCATGAGTATATTTCATTGCGAGATAATAGTAGCTAAGCAAAGGACTAGCCTTGTTAACTGCAGTTTGTGTTATTCCATGTTGAACTTGGCTGCGAAAAATGGGTCGTAAGCTAGACGTATTTCAGTGGCATAAAGGAGTCATAGCATTTGGGCGGGCAAAAGGATATCCCGTGCAAGAAGTTCCTTTGCCGGATTATCAAAGCGCACAGTCATCCCGAGTTCAAGAAATGGTTCACAGGCTTCTCGGGTGGCAACAACAAATCAGTGCTGATTGAACGGAACCAAAGACAAATATCGTGCCTGGCCACCCGCTTTCAAACAAGGCAAGAACTGCTGCAGAAGTCAATGATGGTCCGCACAGACAAGTCTGTGAAAGAACCTTAAGGAGGCAACTGCTTAAAATGGACATCTGGACTCGATTACCTGCAAGCGTCCGATACTCACTCCAGCTCACAAGAAAGCTCGTGTACAGTGGTGCAAGCGATATCAGAACTGTACTGTAGACAGAGTAAAAACGAATGATTTGGTCAAATGAATCAAAGTTTTGTCTTTATTCGAATGACGCTCGACGTCTTGTGCATAGAAGAAGCAATGAAACCTTTCACCCTGATTGCGTTCAAGGTGTGGTGCAGGCGGGTAGTGGCTCTGTGATGCTATGGGCAATTTTTCCGTAATATGAACAAGGACCTCTCGTTGAAATTAGCATCAGGCTTAAGCAGCATCACTATCGTGACATTCTGGATGGGCAACTTAGCCTTTTGTGGAGCATGTCAAGGATGTCTATGACCTGGACGATGTCTACTATCAAGACGATAACTGCAGAGTTCACAGCACTAGATCCGTGGAGGAGTGGTTCGATGAGCAGGATCAGACCGTGCATCATCTCGAATAGCCCGCCAAATCCCCAGATCTGAACCCAATAGAGAATTTGTGGAACCACCTAGAGCAACGTGTTAAGCGGAAGACTCGCCATTCGACTGACATCGCCGGCCTGCGGGATAAATTGTATGCCGCATGGTTAGAGAGAGATAAGGACTATCTAAAGAGACTCGTACAATCAATGCCCAAGAGCATTAAAGCTGTAATTAAAGCGAAGGGATGTGCAACGCACTATTAACAGCAGGTGACTAAATGTTTTGTCCGGTGTGCTTATCTCTAAACTTTTTTTGTATATACAGTATTACACATTGAAGTGGTCATACTTATTTCTAAATAGATTTCAATCCTGATTTCAAGGAAAATATTCAATTAATTTTTAAAGGTAATTAAACCAAATTAATATGTAAAAATAGAAACTGCTTTTTTATTTAGGGAATTCACGAACATCTTAAGCATTTCAAAAATAACGTGCTATTTTTGAATACATATTTAAAGTTTAGGAAATGGCATGTTGCTATGGCTACTATAAGAGCTTTCTTCGTTTGTTATCTAATGCCTTGTTTCCTAATTTAATTGAAGATGTTTTTAAATAAAAATTCGGATTAACAAGCATGAGTCGTGGTACCTAAGAAAAATTAAAAAATATGCTAAATCAGATCCTATTTACCTTTGTAATAGTTCATATTAGAGAAAATTGAGACTGAACAGTTTTAATCTCAGAATAATGCACATAGAAAAGTAAAAGGCGAGAGAAACGTAGAGTTTTAAGATCTTATTTAGTGAAACAATAGTTTTAACCCAACACAAAGAATAAAATATTTTAAACGAAATATTTTCATGAGAATCATACTCCACAAAATTATTCTCAATCTATGATTCTGTAACATCGAATAAAATAACCCGTAAAGTTATTTTAAGGAGTAAAAGAAAATTTTAGACTCGTGAAAAAGAGGCTGTGAAGTTCCGTACGAGAAGTGTACGTAAGCTTTATAAAATCCAATCTCGTTCTTATGTAGTAACGTTAATGAAGACGGGGATGAAGTGATGGTTGCTGTCGGGGTCATCGTGGGGTCGTGACAAGAATGAGCAAAGGCCGGTTGTAAATTTGTCATCTTGAGAATTCAACGTTGTGACGAATAGCTTAATAAATTTTGTCAAGCGTGCGATGCATTTCTTTTAAAATTACTCGATCCTAAAGAGAAGCATGTAAAAGAAATGTTGTATAAAGATAGGAGCATATTTAATATACGCTATAATGAAGAACCTCATACTTATGAATAGCTTCCCTATAAAATTATGTAATGGTTAAGGATAGTGAAAGTAGTTGCCTTTAAATTACTTATTGTGTAACTGGAAATTGGTCATAAATCTTGATGCCATAGAAATGCATGTTTGAAAGCTATTTGACATGAACATCCATGAGTTTAGTATTAAATAAAAATAATCTATACCCAGGAAAAAAGTAGAAAAACTGAACTACTGTTTGTAAAGTTAAATTTTCTATTTTCTCGCTACAATTCCAGCGTTTCCGATATTCCAATAGTGATTTTCTCCTGTATTCAAACAGTTATCATGGCTCGGTTTTAGTATTGGCAAAAATTCTAAACACTGGAATCGTAAATACTCTTAATAGTTACATTTTGTGAAATGTAACAGAAGAACTGATGCCATTACCTTTAGAGATAAAAGAATATTAAAGGATAGGAGAATTTTATTTAAGATTCGATATGAAGTGCAAAGTTGGAAGTGTTGCGCTGACTTTCCGTGGGCGCATTCCCCGTGGAGATAAACGATTGGTGTTCATGCTTCAGCATTTCATGAGTTCTTCGTACAGCCGAGGATTTGGTTGGGGATTCGTAGAAAATTTGTTGCAGACCCACGACTTTTTTAAAACCATTCATCACCAAAGCGGAAATGATATATCGAATAAAATCCTACGAGGCTTTGATATAAGATTTGGCGTTGTAGATTCCAATTCGCATGCAAGCTTATTTATTCAAATAATATGATCCTATGTTTATTGGTCACGTTTCACTTTACAGCGAATAAGTAATGAGATTTCACCTGCGTCCAACGAAAGTTTTAAAGATAATGTATAAGAAAATTAGCAAGAGCAAATCTAAACTGCAATAGAAATTTTGATATCCTAACTTTTAATTACTATCTCATTATTTAGTATGCTTTATCACTCGTCATTGTTTGTAATTATCAAAATCGGTTCTATGGTTCACAACGCCTGTAGTCCCTTGCCGTTCGTACCGGCTGGAGAAATCAGAGTGTCTAATGAACGTGATTAGTAGCGATTCGCGGACACAGACTTTTCAAATAATAGATAAATATTCCATTTTTCTGCTGATTAAAAATTTAAGTGTATTGTTTGTATTTAATATTAATCCAATTTACCTTTTTAGGCAATTCTGGAGTTCTTAGAAATTGTACAATTAAAATGAACTGTGAAGGAATGATAAATCTTTTAAAAGCGTGACTAGCTCCAGGCCACTTTGATGGTTATTGTATAAAAATTAAAATAGTTTGAAATAATCGGTCCAAAATCAATCTATTTTCTGAAGTATTGCGGAAAAAATAGGTGAAAAATTTTAATCGAAATTAGAATTTAATAATGAATATTTAAATTTAGATGGCCAAACGAAAACCTCACACTTTAAAAAAATTTTATAAAACTTTAATTTTGGCTAAATTCAGAAATGAGGAACAGAACCTCAGCGGTCCGAGGAGAGTCTATTCTTTATTATTATTATTATTATTATTATTATTATTATTATTATTATTATTTTAAACAAAAGATGTTTAAAATGTACTCTCAGGAGTATTTTTTTTTATATTTCTACAAAAGCAGTAAAGTTGGGCTTCCTCTTAAGTAATCGAAACATATGATTAATTTTGATATTTTAAGATATCTGAATAGTTTAGAGCTACTTTCAATGTCATCTACAGTGATGGTCACAGAAATAAGACACTTAGAAAAATTAAATTATTATCAACATAATATTTAATACACGAATACTTCTTTTGAAATAATGAATATAAACCTCAATGAATTGTTAAGCAACAAAAAGTTATGAAATTAAATGCTTCATGTAATAATATTGTTGTGATTTCGTTTTTAACACAGAAAGAAGACACTTCAGCAAATAAGACAATTAAACAATAAACATCGAATCAAATTTTAATATTTGGTTGGATACCCTTTATTTCTGATTACTTCTTGTAATCTCTTATTCATACTTTCAATTAGAAGGTGGCATTGTTCCATTGGAACATTTTGCCAAGCTGCTTCAATTGTTGCCTACAATTGGATTAAATTTGAAGGTCTTTCTTCACTAATTTTCGTTTTCACATGTTGCCATAGGTTCTCTATTGGATTGAGGTTCGGGGTCTGTGGTGGCCAATCCAAAACTTTGATTCTATATTATTCCAGCCATTTTGTTACAGATTTGGCTTTGTGTTTCGAATCTTTGTCATGCATCAATGTCCATGTAACGGCTCCATTACATTTTCTAAGTTATTTTTGTAAGAACGTTGATCCATTATTCCGGTTATTTTGTGCAGTGCCAGACAATGATTTTACCTCCACCATGCTTTACTGTTTTCACTGTGTATCGTGGATCATTTGAACAATTTTGTGGACAGCGTAGATACACTTTTCCATCCGATCCAAAAAAATTAAACTTTGATTCATCAGTCCACAAAATTTTTTTCCAACTTCCACCGGTTTATTTAAGTGTTTCTTAGCAAACTCCAAGCGCTTCTTTCGATTGAAGGGGAGACAAATGGCTTCTTCTTGGCAATACAGCCACGTAAAGAAAATTCATTGAATCGTCGTCTGACTGTTTTTGAGGAGACGTTTACATTATAATCAGTTGCTAATGTGTGCTGAAGTCGCTTGGACGTCTTAAATGGGTTGCTTTTACTCATCCTGGCAATAATTCGGTCTTCTTTAACAGTAGTTTTACGTAGTGGAGGTTTTCTGATTTTATTTTCCACTGATTTTTCTCTTTGAATATGATTAATGGCATTATAAATCATGCACCTGGAACATTTGAGCATTTGTGCAATTTTGGAAATGGTGTAATTTTTACTTTTGTGTCAATATCAGTTGCCTTTGTTCAGGCCCACAATTTTTATCTTTGACCATGATTTGAAACTCAAAAATATTTCAATAATATTAGGGATCAAATAATGCATAGTAATAAACTAAATAGACGAAAATATTGATTACCTACAACGTTGTTGATGGCACTGTCTTATTTCCTTGTCCAGGGTGACTTTTATCATGTTATTCATCCATATATATAAAATCAGATTACACCAAAATAGCTTAAAATTTATTGTTATGCAAATCATGTGTTAACCTCAAAGATTATTCCATTTTATTAAGATAGGAAGGCGAGTGTCTTATTTCTGAGACGACCACAGTATGTGGAGCTGCTCGACACTGTTATTGTTCCGTTGTCTATGTTACGTTTTTTTTTATTATTCAAGCAAAACAGCGTAACAAAAAACAGGCTCTATTTTATTATCGACATTCACAAGGAAGAAGACATCCATTATTTTTAAATAGGAAAAAAAAGTCATTTGACAGCTCCAATTCGGTTTATACCTTAATTTTCTGTAGGACTATTTAAATCTGAAAGAAGCAGCATTTTTAGAAAAGAGTAACGTTCCTCATTGACATAACGCGGGTGCGATGTACATGTATTAGATTAAATTTGGCGAAAAATAGAACATTTAATCTAAAACATATAATCTAAAACCATGCAAAAACTTAAATTGGATTCATATATAATAGCCGAGGAATATAGATAATGTATTAATGGAATTATATTTCAAATCTTATATTATTAATCACTAGAAATATTTACTTTAAGAATTGAGTTAAACGCTGTTTTAAAAAATAACACATAGTATTTTTCACAATAGAAATCAAAATTCAACATAATTAAAGCACCTTACTACTCATTCAAATTATTTTCTTGTTTATTTATGTCGACTCTTCTTTTAACAACGTTTAATTTGTTTCCTCATTAATCGTAAGTTTTCGGGCCATAGTTGACGACCCGTATTATGAGAGGCACCCGAGTATGAGTATTTGATTCCGCTTCATTCAGTTTATCGCTCGCTGTCCCAAATTTCCAGTTAGAGTTTAATTTAGGAAAACAGTTATTTATCTTTTATTTATGTTATCACCTCAAAAACAATCATAATTAAACGTGGATCAGTCAATTAGCTTCCAATCGAAAAGCAAAAGAGAACCTCATTGTTGAAATGCTTTTGGATAAGGGCTGGCTCCAGTTTCATAATTAAACGGACCACACTGAACTCGTAAATACACTTTTATGAATTCAAACATCCTTAAAGTTAAAGAATATCTGTATGAATATCTTTATCCTTTCTTCAAGGCTGAATGAAGCGGAACCATTCCAGCTATTTTGTCTCTTTCTCCGACGGATAGTCGTTCTATACTTTTTACAGTCGACTATTGCCCTTAATATTAAGCTTTTTTTCACGATCGATTTTGAAACATTTTTTTGAAAAACGAAAATACAGTAATGTAGTTTATTAAAATTAACTTGTTTGCCTTATGTGGGAGCTTTACTTCTAGTGTTTATTTATTATTATGTTAATTTTTTAAATTGAATAAAACAACCTTAAATTCTTTCTGTTAATATGCCCGAAAGTTTCTTTTACCAGGGTCTGTTGAGATAGTAAGTGCAAAAAAAGCTAATATAATGTTTACTTTTTCATATTACGCCGTAACAAGAAGAATCCTGTACTCGGATCTCAAACTACAGAAAACAGAATAAAAAATTAATTTCGCTTTCTTAAAGTTAAACCAAAAAAGTAAACAAACATGTAGAGAAATTGCTTTAGTTTAAATAGTTGAAGGAAACTATTAAGTTTCTATTGCCCAGCACATGAAGAATGAATAAGACCCCAAGAAATGAGCCCTAGTTCTTTATCGAAGTAAACACAATAAAAAATGATGACAAATTTAATTTATCTAAAACAATGAAGCCAACTTGTAAGGAGGGAGGGAGGTGGGGAAAAAGAGCATTGAAGGATGTTGGCAATAAAGAGAAGCTGACTGTTTCTCATAAAATTGGCGAGCAGGCCAGGGTGACGTCACCGCATTTGGTCCGAGTACCGAAGAGGTCGCGGATCCACTACTCAACCTCCACCGCCCCCGGAGCCATTTGGAAATGTACCGTGAAAACTGGCTGTAAATCTGAACAGTAACAACTTATTACATTAGTGGGGGCGGGCGACGGATTGTTGTTCCAAATTGGCCATGCGGCTACGCGCTCATTAGATTAGCCTGAGGCCGAAGCTATTTGGTCCCTCGAAAGAGATATTACCCAAAGGACTATTACGAAAAGCGATCTATTTACACAAAACTAACAGAAACAGAAGGGACATAAGGCAATTGGAAATCGTGCTTTGCTTTTTCTATCCCTCCCTCCTCATGTTTTCTCTCCATCCTCGTCTGTTTCCAATGTTTGTTTCGAAGATGTAGTTCAATGCTCTCGGTCGAAGATCCACTTCCTATCAACTTCAGGGACGGAAAAAATGCCCTTTAAAGAATAATACTTGGATACACCTGTTGAAATTTATGAAAGGTAAAAATGAAATTATATTTCTACTGTTGATGATTCCAAACTCGAATTCAAAAAAGTAATTTTTTCTTACTAATATTACTATGATAGGCGCATCATTCTGTATATCTTGAATAACAGTTTGGTTATCTGCAAGAAATTCCTATCGCCCTTGTAGCTTAAATGCATTGTTTTTTGTGGGATTTTCTAGCCTTGTTTAACAAGTGAATGAAGGTCCACTGTCGAGAGTCTTATATGCGAATCTCAAGGTTGGATATGGGTAAGGGTGGTTTAAGTCATTCATACATTCATCCTTCCAGACTAAGATCTTATTGCAGTATAAACAGAACATAAATAAATAAGCGTGAAAGGAAAAAAAACAACAACAACAAAAAAAAAATGTTGGAGGTTTCAGTCGCGGCTGATATTTCGAAATTGGTAATGGAGGAAAAAATGCTGTTGAATATTGTATATTTCTAAACTTGAGCCGTTTCTCTTGTACAACAAGGAGAACGATTTTTCACAATTTATAATTTTGCGGAATTAAAATATACGATAGCAACATGTTATTAATATAATGGGGTTTGTCTTTCTTTTCGTTTACATCTTAAATGTTCTTAATATTCTTAAATTTTTATTTTTCAAATATTATGAAAAGCGCCCTCTGTTTAAAAGATAAAAGATATGCATTCGAAAGAATTTCAATGAATAAGGTAACCAAAAATTTTTGCAAATTGCTTACCAGGCGGATGCTCCTTCAGAGTCCAGAAGTTTGAATCAAAAGGCATGGCCAATAATGGTAACCTATGAGGCCCGGTGTTGAAGTTCAATGTGCATTATCAAGCCGTAGGATAGCAATCCTTCCACAAATGACAAACTCTATCTACGACAGTTTCCGGTAGATAGTAAATTTTTATCCGAATCAAACTATTATTTATTCTACTAAATATGTGAACTTGATATGAGATCATCCTTAGAATAGATGGTATTTATCTAGATGCTTGAAGTGCACATCTGTTAATCTTGAGTAAAAGCCTAGTGTTTGTTACCTTATTATTTGAAATTACTTCGTAAATTTATCTTGCGCACAACTTATCTTTCCTATTATAAATTACAGGACTGTGCAGCATTTAAATGAAAATACGGACACAAAAATATACAATATCAATTGGCTATTGAATTCATTATATAGCTTTTTTCAGTACAATTTAACAGATATTATTAATAATAAAAATAACAATACAAAATTAAAAAAATTAAGTTGTGAGGGGCTGAAATTGAATGAAAACATGTCATTGAGATACAGCTTAAGTTAGCTTATTTTTTTTTTTCATTGTCAATTTACTTGATCCTTTTATGGAAATGAACGCGCAATGTGTATATGACGGATGGTAAATACTAAAGTATACTTGAATTTTTGTCAACCTTTGCTGGCTCCATCAGGGCCACGGAGTATCGTACACTCCTCTATGGTTCCGTATGGGGCAAACAACTGGCGAACATCCTCTTCTGTCTGCTGTTTACTGAGCATGCCTACAAATAACTTCCTGTCCTCTGTAAAACACAAAAGAAAGGCATCGAACCTCAGTCATTTATACCACTAAAAAATTTAAAAACAAAATATGGTGATTACGAAAAAAAATTTTGAATAGGGAACTTCACTCGACAATTCTAGTTCAGTTCGAATTACATATGTTTTCTAAGTACAAGCAATTATATAATAAATTATTATTGATATCATTGATGTAATTTTGATATACTGATGGAGTAATAGGGGTTCAGGTAAAATGAATTATAATAATTTGTATCATATAGATATGATACATTGTACCTTAAGAAATAAGCACCATAAATTATTTAAAAATTATTTTCTTTCCTCGTCTTATGCAAAGCCTTAGGTTTTGGCTTTAAGAGAAAGAAAAGAGTCTTATTATAAAATGGTGGAAATATTAGAGTTCATGTAATTATAAATATTATGATCAATTTTTAATAAGTTATCATTCAACTTTCATTTAATGTATTCGTATATAGAATATATGAAGAACAGAAGAGTAAAAATGTATGAATAATACAAGTTTCGCTTTCGAAAAGATTTTCCCTAATATAGGGAAAAAAAAATCTATACTTTTTTTAAAGAGAGAATAAAATGTAATACACTTAATGAGAATTGTCTGCTCTAATTGAGAATGTATCAGAGTTAATATAATTGAAAAGCTATTTGTTATTTTAAGATTTTCGATAATCTGAGTAACAATTCAGATTTTAGAAATATAAAGGGGAGTAAAAAAAATAGAACTGGATAAATATCATGCGCTATTGAAAGCTTTAAAGAAAGATAGATAGTTGTTCATGCAATATAAAAGTCTTTAATTGCCATTTATGCGTATCTCATTTGCACATTCTTTTAGAGGAGAGGGAAGGTGCTATCAAGAAAGTAGGAAATGCTCTCGGAACTTTCGTGCGATAATCAGATTATCAGGTCTATAACTAGCGAAGCAAGTGTTGGCTCATTCATTCTTGAGTCATGACGAGAACAGGAGTGGACATAATTGAGTTTACGGCTGGCATGATTCTTGATGCCCTCGCCGTTGGGACATCCTTACCGAACAACTGCGCAGTTTGTCCCGAACTCTGCATCAAACTCGCTGTTGAACAGTTCTTTGACCAATTGTTGCCTCTTGAAGGAAACCTCAATAGAAACTAGTTTTTTTCACCGCCGCTCCGTCCAGGAAAGAAGCTTCTAATTAAGCGGAAATTTTGGAATTGTAAGAAGGATCTATTTTCTGTTTTCTATACAAAGAGTTTTTCGGATTATATAAATTTTCTATACGTTACAGTTCGGTATTATGCTGCATAAATATTCACAAACCCTGACCACAACTTCTTTAAGTAATGGAAACATCTCAAATTCGACCATAGGATCATCATTATGTCTACTACAACAGACACACTGACAACACACACCTACAACATAAACACAACACATTCGCGAAGTTATACTGCTTGACATTGGCGATTCCTGCCATTATACAATTTAACAGACATACTGTATAAAAAGCTAATAGGTAAAGAAAGTTAACCATAATACAAAAAGTAAATCTTTATCCCAACTGTCTTTTCATGCATAAGTTTCACTATATTGTACAACATGATGAAAGAAAATTAACTAACTGAATTCACAAACAAAAATTAACTCGTAACATCGAAATTCCATTTGCTATTATGCTATTTCTATATTAATCCTTTTAAGAGGAAATGAAAGTAATTCTTTGAAAAACACCGAACAACGACAAACAACTGAAAACAAACGTCAAACCTACACTGCCGACGCATAGAAATAGCTGGAAAAATTTCTTTTTAAGACCTGGCAAAAGTGCTTCATATCTGTTGCTGATGACCGACCTACCTGATTCAGCTCGATTTTCTAGGGCTAACATGTAATAGAAAAAAAAGAGAGAAACAATTCACGAAATTAATTGAAAACAAATGAAAAGTTCTTTCATTTCAATTTCAGATATCCTATCTGAAGTAAAAATAAATAAAACATTAACCGATTAGAGTTATTTCTAATTAAAAAGAATTTACATTGCAGAAGGTTTGTCGGTAGAAAATGTCATTGTCGCTGGCTTTGGGACACTTGGTTAAATAAACCCAACGAGTTTTTCACGTTCGCTTGGAGTTTAAACCAATCGATTAAGTAAATGTTTACTTGTTTTACTCTTGGGAAAAGACTTGGAAGACAAAACCTGCTCGTCAGGTTTTCTTTTCGGGAAGGGCGCAACAACAAATAATTAGATTAAAAAATAATCTAAGAAAAATAAAGAGCTCTTGAATCATTCTAAAATTTGTCTAAAGTTATTTTTATGGCCTTACAGTTTAGAAATTCTAATTCTAATGTGGAAGGTGGGGAAGGGTCATGAATATGCAACAGAAAGAAGTCCGACTTTTGTTAAAAAAATGTATAAATTACGTGTATTAAAACAGAAATTTTAAAATGAATTTCAAAGTCTTATTTACGGCAAATATATTATTAATGAAAACTAGGTTAAGATAATTTCATATAGCTAGCTGAATTAATTGAATCATAAATTGAAGCTTGTGAAATTAATGTGGAGAATTTAAATGCAGCTTAATCACATGACCTGTTAGTAGATTACTCATTGATCTATTAATTAAAACACCAGGCTTCCTTTTAAAAATATATTGAAAGAAGATAGCGTAATGTGTAGCTAGATCTAGCAAGATAACATTTTACGAACTAAAAAAAATTATATTCAAAATAAGTTATGAAGGAAATAGAGAGCTCGCTCAACGGAAGATAATTAAGTGTAGCTTGTATATTGCAATATTAATTAGATAGCTTAAATTTATGAAATGGCTTGTTGATATGATTCCTTAATTTATGTATCCGATCATAATTATAGATGGTCTAAACTCTGCTATTGTACATCATTTTATTTATTAAATAACTGTAAACGGTAAAAATCAGGATAGAGTCTGGAAAACTGCGATCTCCAATCGCTTGGAACTCCAAAATCTGACTAGAGAGACCATTTCACATCTTCGAAATGTCATTTCTGAAGAGCATTTCAGAAATCAAGAATATTTTATCTATTCATTAAATCAGCAGGCTGGGAAAGTGTACGCTAAGTGTCTGGAGAAGAAAAGTCGGGAAATAGTCGACTCCAAACTGTCGGGGGAGCAGTGTGGTTTCCAACCTGGCCGAAGCACGACGGATCACATCTTTGCACTAAGGCAAATCTTTGAGAAATCCTGGGAGTATGCAAAAGAGGTCTACGCTTGCTTTGTGGACCTCAAAAAAGCATATGACAGAGTTCCTCGGGAGAAGCTTTGGCAAGTGTTGCAAGAGTATGGAGTGGATGGGCAATTACTGGTTGCTATCATGTCTCAGTACGAAAGCTCTGAGATGTGTGTCCGGATAAATGGCATTAAGTCAAGACCGTTCACCGTGGGTGTTGGACTCCGCCAAGGGTGCATACTGTCGCCCCTCTTGTTCATTATCTTTATGGACTGGATAGACAGGGGCAGCCGAGGCGATGAGCGTGTTTGTGTGGGCGACTGCCTGGTGGAGAGGTTGCTCTTTGCTGACGACCTTGTCCTCCTGGGGTCTTCTCGCACGAACCTTCAGCATGCACTAGACCGGTTTGCAGCCAAATGTGAAGAAGCTGGGATGAAGATCAGTGTGGCTAAAACCGAGGTTATGGTCCTTTCAAGACAGCCTGCTCAGTGCGCTCTCCATGTTAGGGGAGCCTCATTGAGACAGGTGGAGAAATTCAAGTATCTCGGGATTGCATTCAAGAATTGGATGCTCGGATTGGTGCAGCAAGCTGTGTCAGACGTGAACTGTGGCGATCCGTGGTAACGAAACGTGAGCTGGGTAATAATGCCAAGCTCTCCGTCTTCAAATCTATCTTTGTCCCCATTCTCACCTATGGTCATGAGGCTTGGGTAATGACCGAAAGAGTGCGATCGCGGGTACAAGCGGCCGAAATGAGATTTCTGAGAGGTGTGGCAGGTGTTACCCTACTAGATAGAGTGCACAGCAGCACAATAAGGGAGTCTTTAGATGTTGAGCCGCTACTTCTCCGCATTGAGAGATCTCAGTTGCGCTGGTATGGCCACGTGATACGGATGCCGCAAACTGGTCTTCCTAGGCAGTTGTTATTTTCCAAGCAGGTGGGTAAGAGACCAAGGGGTCGGCCTAGAACCAGGTAGCTAGACTACATGGAGAATCTGGGTTCGAGTTGCTTGGATATTACCAGGGAGGACATGCGCCTGATGGCGGAAGATCGCGATCGCTGGAGATCCTCCATAGGGCTGCTGCCCCCGCGACCCTAACGGATAAACGGGTTTGAAAAGTAAGTAAGCAAGTAAGAATATTTTATCGGCTTTCTTGATTAATGCTCAATTTAATAGAAAAGCCGAACCATGGCGACTTGAATCTTTGCATATATTTATTAAATATTCACCTAACGAGGTATCATTATCATGCTCTCAAAGTTTCAAACTTACTTTCAAAGAGTCAAATAAAGAATCCTTTTGAAAACAAATGTGCAGTTTGTTTCATCTAAAATATCAATAAATGCAAGCACTATCCTTATTTTTCCTAAAAATTTAATTCGCCAAAGTTATCCAATTACACTAGTAATTTCCTTCTTGAAAACATTTTTGAAGTCAGAAGATTAATTAACTGTTCCAGCAAATAGTGAAATTTAATAACAGCGCTTTCATTTAAACCAAAACCTCGGATTCTTCAAAGGCGGACGTCAAAAATAAAGACTTTTCATTATTCAGCGGATTCGTTAGGTTGCCATGTGATCACCAACAATGGAATTTTTGTAACCAATTTCGAGAGACGTCACCGGCCTCCCCTATCCGCAAACCAGCAGAACTGCCCCCATCGCCGCGACAGTTTTGTTGTATGGGTCGTTAGGCAAAACAAACCGACCAATCAAACTGCGTACCAAACGTCTCCTGATTTGTTGTTTCATCAAGCACAAACAATGCGCCATGGAGCTTCATTTGGTCGCCGTGGCAACGCTTTTCGAATACAAATCGTCTCGACTCTTATTAATGAGGACCGGTTCCCGTAACAGATTCAGTCACTCAAAAATCACAGGACTAAAAATAAAGAATTTAGGCTTTCGCTATCAAATTCCAGGAAAAATTTCACCTTTTATGCGATTATTTCGTTTTAAGTCCCGCTGAAAAATAACTTAGTAATGTTTAATGAGCCCTCAGCAAGGTAAACAGCGTCGGAAACAACGAACAAATTGGATAGAGGAACTTCATCAGGGGAAAGAAAAAAATAATAACTTTTGCCTCATTTTCAAAAATTTCCACAAAAATTCCCCTTCTCTAAATAGAGCAAAAATGAAAGAAGTAAATAAGTTTTTGAACCAATTTCGATCCAGATAATGATGATGATGGTAGTGATGATAATGATGACGATGATTTTTTTTTTCAAGGATTGTTCGAAATTGTTTACAATTCCGGTTTTCTTAAAATGGAAAAAAGAATTGAAGAGGAGGGGGACCAGGAGGAAAAGGGAAAATAAAAAAAGGTCGAAAAGCTTCGATGGAAGTTTTTAAGAGCAAAACAAGATGGATGATTTGAAGCCGGAAGAAAGAAGCGTCTCGACCTGAAAGAAGCAATCGAAAAGAAAACATCCGTTTCTTACTGTTTCTTTCCGTGTCCCCCTGCCCTCGATCAACTCTGTAATATTTTTTTAACTCGAGGCTATCGGTAAAATTTCTTCGAATTTGTGCTCCCTCTTTTTCACGGACCATTCAGTGTTGAGGATGAATTCTTTTGAATACTTCACATAATTATTTTTAAACAATCGCCGCGCGTATTTTAAAAAAAGATTCCATATCAGTTTCGTAAAGGCTTAATAGAAAAGGGTTCAATCCGTTTGCATTTGTCTATGCTCAGCCCTTTTAAATACATGGAATTCATTGCAATTTTCTATTCCTGCCAAACATGTGACGAGACCGAAAGCCCGTTGGAAATACTTCTGACTTTCACTAATAAGTTAGTCTGGATCAGAGGAGAAATACTGAAAACTTATACTGTAAGACAATCATTGTTTAATAGGAAATGTAATGTACAATAAAAACAGTATCGCTCCATACAAACTACTACACTTCAAATTAGTCTTCAAGATTGTTCACGGTACGTTCCAGGAGATAAATGGCGTTGGCTGCAAATGCCACGGTTTAGCACTGGAGTTGAATCACTAAAGTATTGCACATTCTCTCAGATACATCACCAAAATGTCCTCTTTGTTCTAAAAGTTTTTCCACGCAACCGCTTCTTCTAGTGATGGCAGTCAGAAGCACATCCAACGGGTTTTCAAACGTGAATTTTGGAATGCAATTTAACGTAATGTTGTCGCATGTTTGGCAGAAAAGAAAGTTACTATTTATTCTATAAATGTAGATTTTCTTCTGCAAACATTACTAAATATTTTTAATTGGATATAAATTATTACTAAAGTAATAAAATCTTCCATAAGTTAACCTCCAGTTCCCCAGTGGGTTATGACGTTTGCGTAATTTAGGATGGCTTTACTTATTAGAATTGATTTCATAAAGACAAATATTGCCTCTGTAAGACTGCTCACAGATAAATTTAACGTAAATATGTCCGATATTAACTTTTTAAAAGTTTCTGAAGAGGAGTTAAATAAACCGTTTCCACGGTAAAATCAATACATTCCAGTTATGCTTCTGGCTACAGATGTTAACTATTGTTATCTATCGAAATTACTCCGCTGAGTTATGAACTGGATAAATTAATGCTATTAATTTATTGAAATTCAATTTGACGTTTCCAGAAAAGATTTTTATTATTTAATTTGTTTTTATAAAAGCTTTTACAGGTTCAACGAAAATGCTCATGAAAATGAAATGTTTGCATTAATCGTAATCGAATTACTGAGAAACATTCCAAATAATAAAATTTTTGCATTCATTAAGTGTAAATTAATCAAATTTAATAATTTTCCTTTTAAAGTATATCATTGTGCGATTTAGTATGAAATGTACGTTTTCTTTTTTTTTTTAAAAAAAAAAGTTGGTATGTTGTGGATCTTGGGTTTATAATAGCAATTTTTTTTTAAATTAATGAGAATTTTAATATTTAAAACGGCATCAAAGTTTAAACTGTTTAATATTCGAGAAAATGTCATCAACGAAGCAATGCATTTGTACGAATATGAATCGAAATTTTTAAAAGTGACATATAAAACCTAATAACTCGGCGACTCGTGAATAAAATTCGAAAGAGAATCGAGGAAAGAGAGAAAGAGACGATGAAGCGCTGGAAGCACATTTGGAGTCGAAACCAGGCAAGATTAAATGTGCCCTTTACAATTCATTCTCAAAGGAAATTTGTACTTTTCTTAATTTTCTCCTCCCATTGGAAAACATCGCGAAGTTCATGTTAATATCTTCTTAGAGGCAATCGAAATTTTCCCTCTGTGGTTATTAAGCAAAACTCTTGATTATACTTATCCCGTCTTACGTAGCAATATGAGGTGCACGCAAAATAAAATATTAGCATTGGTAAGTGAGGGTTATTATGGGCGCCGGGCGCTGCGCCTCCGACAACAGCTGCTCGGACATCGACTCCGAACATAAAAGGAGGGAGGGGGTAGTGGAAAGTTAAAATAAAAGGAAGGCGAGAAAGGGTTTGGTGAACAGGGGCAGTCCATCCGATCGGCGTCTTATGATGACCACTGCTGCCTCGACGCCCATTAAACATGTTTCCAGTCAAGATTTCAGGAGGCGAGGCCTGCTCTTGATTGTAGGGGACAGGCAACGCCCGGTCGGAGGCTTCGGGCCAATTTTTAACTGCTCTTACTACCCGTGCTCGACGACTAGAAACGTCCAATCAAATCGTCTAAACTCTTAACGCAAATTGCATAGGTTCAGAATAGGTAAAAAAAATTTATTAGCATTTATCAAATAAAAAAAGTATCATAGAATTGGATGAAGATTTTTAAGTTTATTTCTTTTAAGAATTTCAAATATGCGTTTATTAAGGTTATTTCTAGTTCAATTTCATTATGCAGGCGAAGAACGTGCAATTTAACTTTTCAAAGGAAAGAAATTATAGAACAACTGCAGGAAGTGAATATTTACGTCTCTTTGCTTGAGCACTGTTACGCACAGATGGAAGGGACGCTCGTTACCTTTCTTGTTAAATTGGTGAGTAGGCGGTAACAAGCGATCTCCCGGCGTTCAGGGTAAAGCGTATTAAAACAACCTTTTAACCAAAAGCCTTGTTTACTTAATTAAGAGAATGAGTGAATTTACAGATTATCCGCTGTTGAGATGGTGGGAATTCTTCTGAACGGCTGAGTGATGGTTTAAAGTGGCTGATTAAAAGTTTAAAAATTGGATCTCATGGAAGAGGGAAGGATTGTACGTAATAAAAACCATCAACAGAACTATTATTTTTAAATAATTTTAAGAATCGGTTAAAATAGAACAAAAAGTGAGATGAAACATCACGATCTAGTCAGGGAAATAATTATTTGCATAATCATTTTGTGCATGGAGATATCTCTATTCAGAATATTGGATAGCATATAAACAGATCAAGAAGGACAGTATAGAGGACTTCATTTCATAAATTAACTGAATACATAGACCATAATAACTGTAACGTAGACCACCGACTGCACACACTTAAAAGCCGATTAAATATTAAAAATTAATTGCATGGTTTTAAATGTTTTAAATTGTAATCATGACCTAATTTAGTTACAACTTCATCGTTTAGGCAGGAACCTAAACTCTTGAATTTTCTGGAGCCTGTTGAGATAGCAAAATTGCCAACCAATCGGGCTTCTTAATGTCTTTGGTGGACCCATGAATGTTGCTGATTGGCTGAGTATTACTAAGGTCATTAAAAAGACTCAATATGGTCTATTGGCATTTCATTGATGGGGTTCCTTCTCTGTTTTCTATTTTTGTTTACTTGGCGGTATGTATAAGTTTCTCCTGTTTTGTCCATTGTTACACGCTGAACTGTAGGCCATTGTTACATATTGAAATTCTTCTTGAGGAAAAGTGGTTTCTCTATCATTTGCAATGTGTAAGGTTTAATTTAAGATAAGAATTAGATCTTGATTTTCCTATCTAATAATTGCTTACAGAGAGAGCAGTAAATAGTCATAAAATTCGGGAATCCTTTTTTCAGTTTATAATATATCTATTGGTTTTCTTTTTTCTTCATCATTAAATCACATTCGAGTTTATAATAATGTTACATGATAAAAATTCTAACGTAAGCTTAAACTCCAATTGGAAATACCGTTCTGAAGAAATATAAAGACCGTATCAAGCGAAAACTGCTATCGATAACAAGTCTTCTTTGAATGAAATTTTATTTAACGGTTTTTTTTCTTTTTTTTTTAATTCATTGCTTTTACTAAGTTTTTTTGACTGTAATTCTTGTAAATCTTCACCGCCGAGTTCTACAATAAACGGCTGAGCTTGAAGAAAGAACAAAAAAAAAATGAAGATAATTTTCAAGGAAATTAAAATTTAATCCAGAATATCTCTCTCTGCACATGTTAAATGCGCCTCGAGAAAGACGAGATTCGCAATGAAAGTTTGTTATCCTTGAACTGTCACCGACAGAGACGAGACAGACAACAACGGATTGTATCAAGTCCACTGCGCACAAGAATGAACTTCCTGCCTCAGCATTCTTGGGTTAAGAGTCATTTATGGTCTTTTCTCTTCTACAGCAATGGACACTGGGTGAACGTTAGCCAAAGAGGAAACGAAAACGACGACAACGGAGAAGCAGTATGTGTGTGTGTGTGTGTATGTGTGTGTGTGTGCGTGTGCGTGTGCGTGAGTCTGTGTATGTGTGTTTATGCGGCGCTACCCTTTCATTTGCCTCGCTGTCGCCACTAATTAAGAACACCAGTTGGGACATTAGGTTCGGTGCTCTTGCTAGCCAACGGCTGCTGCCTATGACCATCCGACACAAAAGACAGAGTTGACAAACGGGTTCTGCGGATTAGAACGCTACCCTTGTTCCACCCAAGAGCTTTCGTTATGTTTGTTATTCGTTTTACACAAGCCAACTCCTATTGTTTCAAACATTTCTAAATTGTCTAAGCTTAAAAGTGGACTTCTTAGGGGTTCTATTTTTTTCCCTTTTGAAAATGAAATAATGGAGATGAGAAATGCAAATTGATGCAAAAGAACAATGAATGCAACATTTGCTGCCTTTTATTTAATGGAACATTAAGTGTAAGACACTCGTAGCCAGGGGCAAGAGAAAGAGAAAGGAAAAAGAAAAAGTATTGTCGTCCTGATTTATCACAAAAGTTTAGCTAAATCGCTTTTACTTTCCTAAAGTAATGGGAAACGGAAACATTTTTTATAGTAGTACGTCCTGTCCTAAATGTAAACTTATGTCCGTTTTCCTTGACCAAACTTGTTTTGCCACCTTTCACTAAAGATGATGCAAAATAAACAAGATATGAATTGCTGTAACACATTTTTTTTTTGTTTTACTGACATATATTGTGTAATGTGAACAATATTCATTAAAGGGCAAAATCAGCCGCCTCCAATAGTTAAAGCTTCGTGGTATCTTTAAATAATTTTGAGATCCGAATGTAAAATCAAGTTTTAAAATCAATCAATCTACAAGCTAAATCTTTTCCATTTGCTGACCCTCTTAGTGTAACGTTGTTAACTGTAGATTATCTATCCTCTCTTTATTCTTAATAGTTGAGAGAAAATCCAATTTTAGTTGTGCAGTGAAATTAAGCTGACTACCTAAAGCCAAGTAAGTCGGGTAACTTTTCCCAAATTGAAATTCTGAGCGTTAAGCAAAGCCGCCTAGCCCTGATAGTATGAAGGTTAAATTATTAGTTCACTAGCGACTCTATAAGATTAGTTCCATTGAGGCATTAGATAACATTCATTTATGAAGGCCACCGACAAGCGATTGAATCGGCGTCGTCCGCTACGCTTCACTTTAGTTGGACATGCTACGTGACCGCGTTCATCTTGATTACAGCAGTAATAGTAATATTCTCAACTATGCTTAATAATTCTAAGTAAAATTAACTGATTTTTGAAAACAAATATATGTTTTGACACGAGAAATCAAAAGACCATGTATTCTAAGATCCTAACTTAAGATTAAGTGGAAAGAAGATAAACTTGCAAAACGAATGGACTTGCTTTTTACAAGACATATTTAGTTTTAATAATATTTCGAAAATTCACACTCATGAAACTATTCAAGTTTGCGACCTTTAGAAAGAGCTCAGAGTTTATTGATAGTAATATGTATCGTATCTAAAAACACTTTCCAACGTAAAAAAATAATCCCGCATTTTCTGCTATTAAGCAACAAACATAAAATATCGATAACTCCTGGAAAAGTGATGTAGGACCATTAAAAACTTCGAAATATTTTGGGATTAAATGAAATACAAACATCATGCACCCTGTTATAATTTATTATTTATTAATTCCTGAATAACTCCTAATTCTTTCCCATTAGTGGCAACAGTGCCACCTGCAAGGGCCAAGTAGACCGTCTGTCTGATTTCCCATGCTGCGTGAAGTACTTGATGCGAAACACTTTATTTTGCTGGCGGCTCTTAAGTTTCTCTATTACAAGGGTTTCAATGCCAATCTTGACTAAGGGAATCCGTGGATTTTAATTCGGAAACCTTGCCAAGAAGAGTTCTGGGAGGACAATGGAGAGAGTGCGAGAGAAGAGAAGAGTGATGGAGGAGCGAGTGGCGCTGAGGGCCATTGCTACCCTCTTCATTTCCATATTCCTTCTATTATTATGCACTCGACATAAGACTTACAACTGCTAAAAGTCTGTTATTGTGAACTTAATGTTATTTTAATACTTGCAAGGGAAATAGCAATTCTTCCACGGCATGAATAATTCAAATATAGTACATGATTTATTCAGCCACATTTGCGATGAGGAGGAAGGAGAAGAAAAAGAAGGAAAGAAAGAAAGCAAACGTCTCTTGAACAAACGCTCTAAATTTTCAAAACTCACATTAACATATTAATTATCAAATGTTAATTTCGGAGTTTGTTTTTTTATTTTTGAAAAAAAAGTTCAGAATTCAAACCTTTCTTGAATTTCTTTTCACGCTTTAAAATAATAAATCTAGGATTTGAATCTTTTTTTCCAGCTATTCAACAAAGATTCAAAAACTTCAATTTTATACAGATATCATGCATGTAAAATAAATAGCTAATTATAAATATACAAATTAGAAGTTTCATGTATAATAAATTGATATACTAAAATATTATTAATTTTAATGTCAAAGAACAACAATAAATTAAACAAAAGATTACAACTCCTACATTTTTATAATGCTATTCTGAGATTAATTCCTCTATTATAAACAAAAAAAAAAGATTGGCCAATATTCTTTTTCCAATATAATTTTCCAAGCTTTCAATTAACTCGCCAACACGTTTATTTGTATTTATGTTTTTCTGTATGGTACAAATCCTGCAATCAATATTAAACCAACTTCCATTGGTACACATACTCTGTATCGATGACAATGCATGTTAAAGGAAAAAAAAATTAATGCTCTGTTCAGTAGTACGTGTTCTAAGATTACAAATTCATTACAGTCGTACCTCCACAAGTCAGCAGTCGCGGTTCCAGAGCTTTGCCGGCTTATAGAGTTTTCCGACTTATGGAATGCCAGACTTGCGGAAGAACGACTATAATACGAATTGCTTATGCTACACCAAATAATTAGTTTTACCGAGAGATGATTATTGTTGATGAATGAATACGTCCTTTATTGTTGCACTTTTAAAGATACCTGAAGCCGACGAAAAAAACAGGTGACGGTAGTGAAAACTAACCTGACCATTGCAGTCTGAATAGCAATTTTTATTTAAAATCTTTACTATAGTCGGATTCAGGTCGCTTCACAGTTAATAAAAACTAATTCTCTGCAGAGAAGGGCTGTTTTAAAATGAACGCGGGGTCATACATATCGTGAATAATCACGTGACTACGGTTCAAGTAGAACCAATTCTTAAGGTTAACTGAAAACAACTATACAAGGGATTCTATGAAACATATAGAAAGTGTGCTTTGAAAGAATCCCTTTTCTCCTAAATATTATTCTTATATGATATAATAAATTTAATACTGAAGACAAAAGTAGTTTCATCTTTTATATAATCTCGTAAAGTAAAATCATCCATCCATAGATTTTAAATTACTTTAAAATTACAAGTATTAGCTCGGGAAATCAACCAAACGGTAAAATTCGTTATTAGAAAATTCCGCACGGTCAAGTTTATTCAGTTTTTAAAAATGTATTAGCAATGCAAACAGGCTTCATTATTATTATTATTATTATTAGTAGTAGTAGTAGTAGTTGTATCATCATCTTAGAAAGTCTTTCGTCTTCATTAAAACCCAATTTTGTGTGTCTCGTAGCCAATCACTCAGTCTTGAGGAGAGATTCTATAAAAATGCAGCTAATTATTTCCTAAGAATTCCAATTTGAATAAAATTGTTATCTTCCATAATGACTGAAGTTATCTGAAAATTTAACATCATTAAAATATTTCGAGAGATACATTTGGGGAAAATAACGTTTATCTCAGGACATCATTACTGCATAGAAAAGTATGGCTTCGTTAATGATATAAGATTAATTCTACCTTGTTAAGCAGCCTCGTAGCTTTGGCAGTAATTTCTGAGCCAGGACTTAAATTTTATATAATCTGTTTTTCATTTTCCTCCCCTAATTAGGCAGAAGCTAGCTCGCAAAAGATCGGGAATTAAAACGGCATCCGCAGTTCTATTAATTAGAATGTTTTTACCTTCATTTCAATGGGTAAACAATGAACGCTTCTTTTTTTAAAAAGAAAATTCGGGAACATTTCTTTTTTTTTTAATCTCTTTCTCCTATTCCATCGTCCTCTTAAGAGTGTGAAGCAGAACAATCGTTGAATGTGACATTTCCAATAATTACTTTTGTTTGTCGCTTGGGGACATTGAGGAGGAGGATGGAGGAAACAGACGATGCAATTTTAGCAATAATAATTTTTTCCATGACATTAATTTTTCTTCTCCTTGTAAGATTGTTAGTCATTAGTAGAATGGATATATTTACATTTAATCTTCTTCTTCTTGGCTCCCCCAAAAAGAAGAAAGGCTATTTCTTAAACCCCTGTTAGTCTTGTGTGATCACTGATCCAACAAAGATGTCATCAGCTCTTTTTTTTTTTCTTCTTCTCCTTTTTCTATCTTATTTTTGGGGAATGGGGTGGAGGAACCTCCTCATCGTCGTTGTCGTACTTCTTTGCTTGTCGTCAGCGCATCTTTGTCTTCGTCAACCCAATTGAAAGTGACTCCGGCCCAGCGGTCCACGAGAGGAAAGCCACTCCACAACTGACAAAGCGGAAACTCTGTTTACTCGTCCAACCGATTCTATCAACAACGACTGGTTTTTGTTGGGGGGTTTCTTTTTTATTTCCTGGACCTTCTTTTCCTTTTCTCATTATTTTTACATTAACTTGTTTGTTCCCCCAGGATAAAATTAAATATCACAGTGATATTCGCAAGGAACGCATTAAACAAACATTGTCATAGCCTTTGCTGACTGTAATGAAACCTGGCACTTATCCGAATTTTTCCATCGTAAATGAATGTATTTTTTCCTGTTTGATGATGGAAGATCGGAACTCGACAAACTACTTAAGGAAAAAAAAAATGACGTCTGTTTTTATTTCTTGAAGGTATGCTTCCGAGATTAATATACCAAGAGGAAAAATACCAGATTTTATCTTATGCACGGGAAATATATTATGTTGACTAAGAATAAATTGCTTATTAAGAAAATAACATGGGCGTTTGAAAATTCATGAGTTGTTGCTCAAATATAGAAAAGGCGGATTAAATAATTCAAAGTCCTATAACTTGGGGGGGGGGGGATGGAAGAAGCAACTTTTAACTATTCATTTGTTTGCCACAGTTAGTATCCTCATATAAAAGAATAAATTTTAAAGCTTCAAGTTAATTAAACAAACTGATATCCCGTGCGACAGTTTTTATCATCTCACGTTATCCCAGCAAACTTCATTTCCTCTGTTGCTGTTCGCGGCCGCTCGTCTCAATTTCATCCTAATATAAAAATCTATTGTTTCAATTAGGAAGCAAAATGTTTCTTTGCAAAAAAATGAAAATAATTAAAAACTGAGTTTGACAAAGATGCAAAATAGGCCAATGCCCGTTGAGCCGTACTTTCAGTGTTGAAAACCGTCGAGCGCGACAGAGGATGTTACAAGGTAGCTAAGTCCTGGCTTCCTTGCAATCTCATCTACAAAAATATATACGTGTTTATATACATTACCGCCTCGTTAGCAGAGAGCACTGAGAATAACAACCTATCGAAATAGTAGATATACTGTATAAAAGTATATTAACAGGGTATCTTAAACAAATCTCATCGCAGCCATCAAAATAATGAGATTTTTTTGCAGAGCGTTTTACCAAAGCTTTTGGAGAAAGTCCCTTTGGTGATTCGCCGGGATATGTTATTTCAAACATAATGGGGCATCTCCACATTTCATCCTGGAAATTCGTGATCATCTGAATCTCAGATTTCCAAACAGATGATTTGGTCGTGGACGTCCCATTAACTGCCCACCACGATCACCTAACCTCATATGCATGGACTTCTTCCAGTGGGTCTATATGAAGAATCCGGTATATGATCGTCCGTGGAATTAGGACAATCTTGAAGGGCGCGTGGCAATTGTGTGATATGAGGCCTGTATTGAGACAGGTGGTCGTTATTTTGAACCCATACTGTGATAGCCTTTGCTGCAGGCAACATGAAAATTAATTAGATATCACATCTCTTCGTTTGTGGCCTGCAAGGTAATCTTTCATTATGCTATTGTTGGACACTGAGTTCTTTCCGACCATGAGCTTATGGACAAATTCATATATATCCCCTCTACCTCCCTGTTTAGTTTAGGCAAAGAGTTTCCGAGACACCTTGTAAAGATAAGAATATGCCGCACATACAAATATATTGACAGCTAGGTATACCGCTATTAAAAACCTACACAACTTTGTCGTAAATATTACGAAAATGTTTTTAACAATTGAAACTGCTTGTAATGTTTTTCACATGCTCATCTGCCTTGCACTTTACTTTGACTATTCTATTTTCTATGCATATGCATTCTACGATCCAAACAAGCACGATCCAAATAAGAGCGCAGCTTAAAATTGTACAGACACGATCCACGTACTATTGGACGTTGGATTGGATTGCTAAATGTTGACAAGAACCAAGCAGAAGTTCGCCCTAATTATTTAGATAGACAGCAGAATGAAAGAGCACAAATAGATATAAAAAACACAGCAGAGTTCATATTTTCTTTTAGTTCCATGCATTATAGCTTGATATTGCGTTAATAGGGACGAATAAAAGCACAGATTATGAGGGCATGCTCATGTATTTTGAAACGTTAGAATTAGAATAGAATCAGAATTATAAATGTAAACATACGTAATTTCCATTGCTTTTATGTTTCGCTCAAGTGAGAGATTGGATAGTCATGATAACATTAAGTGAATGGTTTGATTGAATTTGTTTGCTGTTTTAATCATGACAAATAATTTGGAATTAAATTTGGAAATTTTGGTTATGAGGCGAGTTTCATAGGAAATACTATGCAAAAAAGAATAAATCCTACATTTTAAGTAAAGAGATGTATGAATTGTTTTGGGGGAAGATCCCAGTGTCTAAGCTTGAATTCACCAAAGCAGTCAAACTTATAATAAAAAGATATGTTATAAATTCTTAGAAATTTGTTTCAATTGATTATAAAACCTATTCAATTTTATAGATCCCAAATGGCAATCGATTTGAAGTCTACCTCGAATGAGCTCCAAATAGTTATTTGTAATCAGAGGAGAGTTTGAAAGGATGAGAGGCTTGATCAATATTTTTTCCATCATTAATATTCAAGTAAGCTATTCATTAGAGCGGCTACAAACCTAGATTCCTATCGACCAGCTAGACAGACCCTGATGGCCTGATAGCTGAGACGGTTTATCATTTGATGCTAAAAATATTAAAATTCGATACATAATACACAGAGCACCAGTACCGAGGTAAAATTTCTCGGGTCACTGTTTTCACCTTCAAATATCGCAATACTCTGAGTTAATACGTGCTATATATATTAATGAGACAAACAAACTTCGAGTGCTTTGAATCAGATAAGAAATCATTCCAAAAACGATAATGAAAGACAAACTTAATAGTAATAAACATATAAGAAATAAGAAATACAATGACTGAGTTTTTAGCATTAGCAATCTTATAATATATGGCAAATGAGAAAGAGGACTAGATACAAATATTTTTTGCCAATTTAAGGAACGAAAGCACGAGATATTAAAATTAAAAAATAAAAAACTTAAATAATTGTAGAGATATAGATTGTAGATTGTAAAGCCATTTCTATTTACAAATTTTATAATGCAATTAGACGTTATAGCTATTTCGTCACAACTGAAATGTCCGAGTGAGTCTCGGTCTAAAACGCTAATTTCTCGTTTTAATTTGCATTGTTTAATTTAACGATCCTTATAATTGCTTTGTTATTCCATCCAAAACCGCTATCACAAGCAAAGACTGGAAATTTTAAGTGCATTTTCTAGGTTTATTTTAAATGAACGATCAACGTCAATTCTAAATGAGCGCATATTTGTCATCGAGGCTTTTAAAAGCGCCTAAAACACAAACAAATGTTATCGAGATCCATTGCAAACGATGGTTAAAATTAACAGCAATTTCCGGTTGTTTGGTAAAAACAATAAAAGTCAATCAGAGACAAAGTAAATCTCTCTACAATAAAAAAAAAGTTGCTAATGTATGTGAGTAATTCATTATGTTTAATAGTTAATGAGAAACGGAGACTGTTAAAATATAGATTAAAGCCTTTGCTTTTAAATATTTCACTGGGGTCCGCTGATCGTCCCTTTAGCCCAGACGCTTTTAATTTTCCAACGGTCGGTTTCCAAGACATTAAACGAATGCAAATAGCCATGATTATTTTATAGTGACTGTCATGTGTTGTTTAGGGGTGGGGTTGCGATATAGTGCAGAAAAGCGGTGTTTTGAAAGAGGAAAGGGAGAGTGGGTGTTCCTAGTGGACCTGGGGAAGAAAGAATAGAGGGCGACGTGGAAGTGAGCCGTTCTCTCTTTTCTCTCCCTTCCTGCGGTTGAGGATGGAGGAACTCCTCCTGGGCTCATGATTTGATGACGTTGATGGGTTGTGGCATTCCGGAATGTAAAATCTCTCAGACACTAATAAGACTTGAAGCATTCCTTTTTCGTCTGTCTCATCACATTCTTTGCACGAGCACACGATAATATAGAACTTGGACGCCCACAAGCCCACATTAACATAAGTCTTTTGACGGAAATAAAAGGAAAAACTCACAAAGAACATATTCCATTAGTCGTTGCTTTTTTCCCTTTCGATAAAAATGTTACTGTCGAACTTTGTAAAAAATCTGAACAAAGAAATTTCGATAATCATTAAGATAAAATGAAACTGAATTCAATGAAACTACATTAAATTCCGTCACATCGAATTTTATTAAGATAAGCCAATAAGATTGAAGATATATAAAAATATATTATATAGTGACTTTCAAATACATTAATTCTTTCAGCCAAATTATACCTCGAGAAATAAATGCTGTTTTACTTTATATTTTTCTATCTCTAAATTTTGTTCTATGTTTTGGTATTGACTTTTCTGCCCTATTCAAAGCCCCAAGTGGTCTCATAGAGAGTATATGTAGGTAGAACCAGTAATAAAATCCAAAACAATCTAAATGCAACTTGTCACGTTTCCATATTCGATTTGCAGAATAAATTATTTTCTAATCAAACAATTAAAAAATAAAAAAAAATTAAAAGAGAATCGAGCTGAGTAAAATTCCTCATTCACTACTCCACAGAGAAAATTCAACACCACCAAAAAATGTTTCAAATGAGTGAACACTTGGCAATCAGACCGAGAAATACGTTCTGAAACAATGGTTTTAATTTCAAATAATTACAGAGGTCCAGTGGCTAAACAGGCAGGAGATTTAGTAATTAGTTGAGAGATAAATTCGTTTACGCGGCATTGGATTGAGAAACAACGAGAATTCGAATATGGTTCTGGGGTATTCTTTTCATGTGCCTGCAAAGGTTGCCTGTTATGTATATTATACTTGAACGGTTGTTGTTCCTGATAGTACCACAAACCAAGGATCCACGTTAATAACCTGTACGAGGCTCTAAGATGATAGATGGATCAATTCGAATGATTGAACACATCACCTCCAGACTTGACGAGATAAAACTTGATTACGTTGCTAAGCCCCACCATATGCCATTAGTCAACTTGGTAGGTCTATGCGGCACCAATATAAACGTGCCCATGATGATGATTCAGCGTCAGGTAGTATTCGCACACGGTAGGTTGCCAGAAGCCTTCCTCAGTCAACGAATAATCTCCATAGTTTCCATATTGGAATATCCAATACTTCTTCAAAAATCTCTAGCTCTGGATTGTGGGATCGCTACGACTTGATGTCATTTGACTTTTTGTGTTCATTGTAACGTTCGTCTACGTGCTCTAACACCCCTATGATGATTACATTACTTTTTCAGCAACCGTCTCCAAATCTGATAAACGGATTTTGCATCCCGTCCAGTTTCTGTCACTATAAGACATAAAAATTCCAACCCACTGTAGCCCTATAATGGAACCTAAAATCGTCCGTTTGACGAAACTGACGTCGACGACATCTTACAGGCATTTTCCCTTTTAAGCTTTCTTCTTACACGAATAACAGCACAAACAACCACTTTTCACGTCTTAAGAAAATCTCCAAAGCTTTCATCACTTGTTCCCCTTTTTATCGAACTTTCCAATGAAGTCGTCGATGTGAAATTGCAGAAATTTGCTTATCTTGTTTTTTTAAATACGCCCTGAAATTTGCAAAATTTTCACGCTATTTCATTTTCTCTGTGAAGTAGTGTATGACCTAATGTAAACAGTGTCAATGATCAGCATGCTCATTCAGACGTTTGTTTTAATAACATGACGAACGTCAGAGACTCTGGCCTGAAGATGCAAACTGCGCAGCGAAAGCAACCAGGATTTGTTAATTACTTTATTTAAAAAATATATGAACCTAAACTATAAAAGTTAATTCTAAATTTTCTCCATGCTGTCGGATTCAGATGCGTTTATATGCGCAAAGTATAAAAATATATTAGGCTGCGATACCATCAATTCTGAGGGTGCGCTCTTTGCATTTTAGTCGGCTGTAAACAACTCATAATTGCCACTTGTTAATGCCTCGATGAATTTACTTTATTAACACATTAATAAAGAATTTTTATTGAAACAGTTGCGGATATTAAGTGTGTTTTTCCCTATCTAGTCAAGTGTTGTCCACTTCCTTCCAAAGCTGAATTTCGCGAAAGAGGAGAGGGCGGCTGGCAAGGAAGAAGCGAGTCTTCGGACAGATGGCGGCACCATCTCTTCACCTCTTCCTTTCTCCTTCCCCCTTCTCTCTTTCTCACTCCCTCGCTCTCTCTTTGTAGCTTAATGCATATTTGTGGCTTCCATTTTTGAGCAGCCTGGGAACTAATAATTGGAGAGTTATAGGCGAGAATTAATTACGAAGTAATTCTCAGCCCAACTGTGGGCCTTGTCTCTGGGTGACAACTACAAACCTCACGCGTTTCCTAATGGCTTGAGCTGCATTTCCAATTTCATGCTAAACTGACTCATTAACGTCGGCTGAGAGTCTAATTTGCATGAGATTTCTCGGCGTTACGTGTCAGTTTTGCAAGGAGTATCGATGGGACTCGTGTCGAAGTTCCTGCAAAGGGCGCACTGCTTCACTCGCTCTCTCACGCACACGCACACATACATACCTAGAGAAAATGCACAAACGCCAGCGAAGAGAAAAGCAGGTTAAAAACGATATCACAATGACCGAAAAATGATTTATCTAGTCAAAAGTAACGATGCTTGACGATAAAAACTTTCACAAAAATCTTGCTGTATCTAATTATCTCAAACCAGGATGCCAAGAAATCCAGTAAGCTTTAACTTCGTTGAATTTCAAATTATTTAGAAAGCATGTGAATTACTTGAAACATGTCATGCAAGTATATAGCGAAAAAACAGTATGAAATGACAAAATATGGTTTTTAATGTAAATGTACCTTTTTGACAAACAGGTAACATATTATAAAAGGGAGAAGAGAAAAGCAGGTTGATTGTTCAATAGAAACTCGTTTAAAAGATGGGAAGCAATTTTTATTCAAAGAATTTAAAAGAAATCTCCATGAACGTTAAGACATGAGTCCCATTGGCGCACTAATCTATAGATTCCCATTTAGTAAAGCTCCTGCAGTTGTTGGAACTGAACCGCCGTGTTTTTAGTGATTGTTTTAGAGGGCCAAAGACCTGGAAATCGCACGGGGACAAGTCGGGACTGTAAGATGGATATTCTTAAGACTTCCAAATATATGCGAGCGAGCAGGTTTTGAATCTTTCGGGCTACATGCACGAGGGCGGGCATTATCATCCAAGTTTGTGATGGTATATTGGTATATTAGAAATTTTTGGCGTCGACTACTAAGGTCATTTTGCGCCTTTTACACAAGTTATAACAGTACGCCCAAGTTTGTGAGATTCCCGGGAAGTTTATTCTTCATACTAAGGGAAAAGTTGTAAGGTGTCTGCATTTCCATTGGCTGACGCCCTTCAGCGGCCAAACTTGGAATAACTGAAAGTAGATTATCTCATTCATACCTGCCAACTATTTCTGGAGGAAAACCGGGTGATGGTAAATTTACTAGGGTAAAATATACGTATCGATAACATATTTAATTGTTACAAAAGTTGTGCACTTAAATTTTACTTTTGGACATAATTTAATATTAGGATGTCACAAGTATAATTACATATTATACACTAGTCAAAATAAGGGAGTAAGATACACCGTAGTGACATAATGAGACCAACACTGCTTAAATTATAAAATATTTTTATTTCAAGATAAAAGATAAATATAAAATATTTTTATTTAATTTTTTATTTATATAAATTTGAAATTTCCCTAATTTGTCTCCTTGTGGAGCTGATTGTGCTGTCTTGTAGCCCTTTCTATTACTTCTTTTGAAGGTTCCCACTTGTAGCATGGTATTTCACTTTCTGGATAAACAAGTTTAACTGCAAGAATACTAGATAGTGTTCCAAAAAATGGCTGATGAAGTTCCTAGTGAATCATGGGGAAAGAAGGGAAAATTTTAGAGATTCTTTTACGAGAGTGCTATTCGCCGGGAGATTTTTACGATCCGTCGGGTGCCCGGGTGAGTTTGTCAAAATCCGTGTGACACCCGGTGAATCCAGGTGAGTTGGCAGGTCTGTTATCTTTGGACGGATTGTCTACCATGAACGCTATCTTCCAGCTTAATCACAACTCTTATAAAGAAGCAAACAACTAATATGTGTGGCAGACCCGGACTAGAACCTAAACAATCCATATAAAGAACTGCTTTCCGTTGTCTAGGCTGCACAACGTGTTTCTATTGAACAATCCTCATAGTTTTATTGACATACTAGCAATATTACCCGGCTTCGCCCGGGTGGAAAAGATGCGTTGAGTAATTTTTTTAACGATTGTTTGTTATGTTAAAAATTGAACTATGATTAACAAAGTATGAACGAAATGCAAGAAAATGAGAAACAGTCTAGAAAGCCTTCTCCAAACCTTTCATAATCATTTTAAACCAAAAATGATGATTTATGAACAATGAACTGGGAACAAAAGAAAATTAAATTATGTGTACAAAAGTAAATAATGAAAAAAAATGATAAGATAAATGAATTAGCTACACAGGCAAACTGGGCATAGATTGTAAAGTAGTTGTGCATTCAAGTCCCATTTCGGTAAACAACGTAGTATGTCTTCCCCTGTGGCGCAAAAACATGTAGATTTCGACAGCTGGACACGCGGGAGCAAGCAACTGACCGTGCGAGAAGCAAGCTTCCTGAAAATATGTACCTGCGACCTTGAAAGTCTGGAGAAAATGAATAAAATGAAACATTCTTCGTCTGGCATCGCCATCTAGTGACATCCTTTGAAAACAAAAGTGTAGCTGATATGCCCGTCGGGCGTTGCTCGGGCTGTTTGTTCCAATGACGTATATTAAAGGTAGATCCAGAATCCTATTGTTAACATCGCCACCAAAGTGAAGCCAATTGAAGCCATGGCAGTTCTGGGCAGGAGTGATCTGTGGTGTTGTTCAGCTGTGTGGTTTCTTTGTTTTTAACGATTTTGGGCCCGAGGAATAATTAATTCAAAACCATTCCTCAAAATTTCCCCGTACAACCATAAAAATAGAACGAAAAAGGATCAGGAATCACTTTCCACAACCATAAATCGAAAATACGTACTGAAAGATGATCGAAACGAAATTGAAATAGAAACCATGATCGAAAAATTGTTTATAAAATATTATAAAATACTTCAAATACAAAGTTAACGAAAAGATAAACTTTTCATTCCGTGATCGGTGTGTGAAAGAATTATTAATCAGGTACCCTCATGTTTAGCCATGTGTTTTACTCACTTTCGGCCATGACGGCTCTTGAAGGCGGACCTTCCCACTTCAAGTATGCTGGCAGGTTTCCGAGTCTATCTTTAATAAACGCCATTGGTTTGTATGATGAAATTTTGCATTATTGATGCTGAAATTAAACTATGGCCTCTTTAATCATTATATAGTAATTTTGCTTCTATAAACGGAATTAGTTAATAAAATAATATTAATATGTCAAATTAAAGTTACAATAATATATAACTAAATTTTAGCACGGTCGTTTAATTCCCTGCTCTGTGCACACGCGCAAATTCTGTCGGTGTAGTCAGCAATTGGATTGCTGCATTTTAGGAAAAGCGATTTTAGTCCTCTCTGTTGCATGAATTCGCCTACACCTCAAAGTTAACAATATAATTTAACGATCGTACAACGTAACAAAACTATCAGCTCACAGCCGACTATTACGTATTCAGCAACATATACGTAACATCAACTGACAGTTTCAACTTTTCGATAAGATAGTATCGCCATCTAGAGACATCCTTTGAAAACAATTCAACTTTTAGAAAAATAAGAATTACTTAAAAAACTGATATGAACACGGAATAAAAAGTACCCTACTTAAAGCACAGTGACACTAACTACGTACATGGAAAATTTCGTGGAGATTCGTTGAGTATTTTTTGAGTTGTAAAAGGACAAACGTTCCAACGGACTCTGATTTATAATATATATATGGAGTAATGTTTAATTTTTAAACGTCAAATAAGTGGTGATTTAATAATATTTGATGAAATGAAAACAAGAACTGAAATGAAAAGCTATCTGGGGATTGAAGATATTTACCCCGCTACATCCTAACCGTAACGGCCGATTCCTTGCTCATGTACTCTATTGGCTGCGAACGAAACTGCTACGTGATCGCTTCCTGTGCACTTTATTTTTCAAATCATGAGAGTCACATAGAGAGAAAGAGAGAGAGAGAGAGAGGTGTGGATTAGAGGGTGGCTGATGCAGGTTTTTCCATTAAAATTTCCTCAAACAAGGGCCCTCCAACCACTAAATTAGATCTAATAAACGAAAATAGGAAGAATTCTACACCTTTCATATTCTGCGCCCTGTAAACTAAGCAAAAATATACTGCTTCCTGCTCAACTGCTCAATTTCAAGGAATGTTTAATTAAATGGAAGACTTCGAAGAGAGAGGTTTGCTTATTTGTGTTTTTTTTATAAATTTATAAACAGACAGGGCCAAAAATAATATATATCTTCATAGATGTTTTCTATGGACTTTTTCGACGAATTCTCCGTCCGTAAATGTGAACAAGACAGTCAATCTACTGGGATCCAATGTCTAAGAGTGGGTACATCCTTTTTTGAATGTACTGGTATTGGCCAAGTATTTTATACGTCATTCATACACTGCGTGATTTGACATCCCTGGAAGTGCACTGTAGAAAATCAGGTGTATTGGCGGCGCTTCTGGAAGATTTTGAAGAGCATGAAGAATAATTCCACTGGATTCTTTGGGTATCATTACACAAGCAGTAGTTAGGTTAGGAAGTGTCTGACGCTTATGATTCAACGTTGAGTACCTGTTATCATTGTTCAAGGTGACTTGTAATATTACAATTCTTTGTACAGGCTATTCTTTAGTTGAAGTGTATCTACTTTTTTTGGTCCCTCTGTATATATAATTATCGAGAAGAATCTCGTTGCTCTTGAAGCTCCAATAGTGTAGCTCTCATGAGCGAAAAGAAAGCGACTCGTAACTTAACTTATGTAAAATTAAATTGTGAAATGACGAAGTCTTATCGTAACGTTTGAGAAGTGACTTATTGAAAAGTTCTAAGGAAATTCAATAATGAAAGTTTCAGAAAGAGTTCAGAAATTTAAAGAGAGGATGATCAATTGTATAGTAAACGATATTTAATTAGAGATTCAATCCGAAGGTTCTGTAACGAAAGGAATCGACCAAAGAAGGACGAGCAAATGAAATTCTTTTCTATGAGAGTAGTAGTAATTGGAAACCTCGAACGCTTCAGGTATGATTTATTAATTTCAAGTGACTCCGACGAGATATAATAGTTTCCAAACAGGTTAACTAAATTTAATTGCAAATGAATAATTCATCCAGTGACTTGCCACAGCACTTCATAATAATTGCTGCCCAGGGACTTAGAAAGACCAAATTAAAGAGATAATAAATCAATCAAAATTATTGAAAAATTGCCGGTTCGCCAAAAGCACACAGTGTAACGTTTGAGAACTCGACTGCGTAATTACGTTGTTCTCATGATGTTATGCTCTTCTCCCCCCCCCCCCGCCCTATCAACCAACATCCTCTTCTCTTTGTTTTCTTTAATCCATCATTTTTCTTGTTAACAAACAGTCATCGAATTAGAGAACTTGGCCGATAAAGTAGGCAAAAGTAATAACTAATTTTGTTTTTACTGCCAACATCAATATCGTATGAAGACGTTTCTCCTGAGTTTGTCGATAGTAATTATGTATCAATTAGAAAACGGTCGATACGACAAGATAATTAAGAACAAACCAATGTCATTTTCATAGGGACAATTCAATATCGACCGTCCGCATATGAGAGCGAAGCTAATTAACATGAAACTCTGTTGATGGCATATAATTATAAAAGAACTTAAAGATAATATTACTTTGCTTAACACTAATTTTTACTTGACCAGTTAATGCATATATCTTAAGTAGTAACTAATAAGGTTTTTGATGTTGCCCTCATTTATTTGTTTGCCAAACGAAACTTTGTTTCCGAAATAATTTTTACTGCGGTAATCTCTACGTATATTTCAAACAAATGATAAGTTCTTCCAGTGAAATAAAAAAATTAATACTTCAGAATGATATTCATAATGAAATTTTAAACTCACAGACTGAAAGGTATTCAACTATGGACGGTTGAATATGATTTCAGAATTCTGATAGCGCATAACTATCGTTTTCCTGTTGAATGAATACAGGAAATAGTATATCACATTACCGGAAGAGCCATCCATTGTCCTCAGCCACATGGATATTAAGGCTGCGAAATACTAGTTCTTATTTTTCCAGTTTTTATTGTATTTTCTCATTTGTGGTATTAATTCGAGATAAATTGTAGGAATATAGCTTAAGACCATAGGTCAAGGATGTGAATCGTCGTAATGATTTCCAAATGTCCATGGCCACGGCGATGTCCGAGTTAACTTCTCGTGATTTCCTTTTTGAGAGTACTTGAAGGAACGAAAGTTCCATAATAAACTTGGCATAAGCGACAAAAAATTTCAGGCAAATAGATGCTAAGATAATGAGACACTGCGAAAACCAGAGCTAGATTTGGCTATTGGAAGAGGAGGGCTATTCCAAGCATGTTCTTTTTCAATCTGCGCAAGTTTTTCAGTCCATATTGTGCAAATAACACGTCAGGCAACCGAAATGCCCAGGGCCGATAGGATTTTAAAGAAATCGAGAACGAAAAGGAAAGCATTTGATTTCTAAAGAAGCCTTTCATTGTTATGAATTAGATGAGGTTGCTAAGGAAGCTTCTGGTTGCTAAGCAAGGCGTACTTCTATCTGAAAAGTTAAATGGAGAAAGTAGCATTTCTCTATAGATTTGTTAGCATTCCTATTTAATAATCTTTCTTCAAAAACTATTGCCAACGCTTTTCTACGAAAGCATGCATTATTTAAGGGATGAGTAGCTACTAGCTATTGTTATAATTTGCCTAACACAAACTAACTATTGATAATATAAGGCGTAAGTAGTTACATGCCATATCTTAGCAGTGAAAGTTTCCAATAGTTTCATAATGGTATCATTAAAACACGAATCATGGAACCAATTTCAATTATCATTAATTTTACGTTATATTCATTCATGGCACATCATTCCAAGTCGTTTGGTATATTACATGCCATATTTTTGCATTGAATGTTCCAATGAACCATAATGGGTCCATGAAAAGCAGGTACCTTTGAACAAATTTCGACTATCATTCATTTTACGTGATATTCATGCATGACACATCATTCCAAGTTATATATTACATGCCAAATCTGAGCTTTGAAAGTTTCCCCTGAACCATACTGGTTCCATGAAACCACATACCATTGAACCTATTTCGACTATCATTAATTTTACGTTAATATTCAATCATGACATGTTATTTCAAGCTGTTTGATATAATACATGCCATATCTTA
This sequence comes from Rhysida immarginata, assembly GCA_023313115.1. NCBI lineage: Eukaryota > Metazoa > Arthropoda > Chilopoda > Scolopendromorpha > Scolopendridae > Rhysida > Rhysida immarginata. The sequence continues at coordinate 4,944,216 of JAHWFO010092776.1, read as the reverse complement.
GCATTGAAAGTTTCCAGTGGACCATAATTGTACCACTAAACCGCATACCCTTGAACCAGTTCTGACTGATATTGACCATCAAGGAAGACGATTACGTGTCTTCACTTAATTCACAAGCCTTTTCTCTGCTTTAGCTATAGAAGCTTAAAGGGAGAACAGCATTTGGCAATGCACAGGCTATTTATACATGGAATTGTATAGTGAAAAACGTGGTCTCCTATATTATTTTTGTCCTTTTGAACCGGAAGTAGTTCATTTTTTTCCACCAACGAACTCAGTCTTCCGATTTCCCTAAGTTGTCGAATTGCGAAAACGGAAGTCGAAAATTTGGAAGCGTTCGAAAGCTAGAGCACCAACAGACAGACAGACGGACGGACGGACGGACGGACGCACATTGTGAAAACATAAGTACCTATCGGTCCTAATAATAACACAGTATGTTAACGTTAAGCTGACCCTCCTTTAATTTAACATCTCTTAAAAATTATGCGAAGAGATGCAATTTTTGTTAATAATAATAATGATCTTTTATAATTTTGTGTCTATGTAACATACTGATGTTATAAGATTTTGCTCAGTCGTTACTCAAAATCTATATCTAAATTAAAAGTATATATGAGCAAATGCAAAAAATTATTTAAACTCTTATGAATTTAATTAAAAACTTTCGCTTCTACAAAGAAAATCCAGAATGAAACCTCTTATCGGGAGAATTAACGATGCATGTTACAGCATTCGACCAAAAGTGCTACCATGAGTTCATTCAGATTAAAAAACCTCTGCGAGTCTGTAAAGAACACATAATTCATGATGGGATAAACCTAGAATCCTCAAATCAGTTTGAAGTCTTACACGACTGGAACAGGTACTGTCACGCGATTAAACCGGCATCAGAATAAGTATGCTAGTTAAACTCTATGTATGAATGCTGAATTGTATATGTGTATGTCTTCATCTTTGTGCTCTGGTTGTTAGTTGCAGTTTGCATGAGAAAACGTGATGTATCTGTTGTCCCGACATCACGTGTCAGTCAACGGGCGATTTGATGTATGTATAAAACTACTTAACATTATGGAAGCTAGAACCCTCTTTCCTCGCGGAGACGCCATTTTTTGTTTATTCTTTCGATTTCTTGACAAGTCTCACTCTTCTAATACGCAGACGCTTTTCCGCTGATCTCTGTAACGCTTTCTTGACAGCCCACACAGCTTTTGAGTGATTGGCTATTTTGTATATTTTGTTTATATTTTTGAATGCATTTTTCTTAAGTTTACATTGTATTGAAATAATATCAAGAAGCTTTGGTTTAATTTCTTCTTTTTATAATACATAAGTTTCATTTCACCTTTTGGTTGCCGTATCCTGTCCTTTACATTGTATAAAATAACAGAGCGCATTCTCGAATGCGTGTTTGGATATTATTGCAAGCAAAATAATTAATACGTCAAAAATGGGATTACAAATCTTAATAAAGCGCATATACGTTTTATGCTACCATAATCATGCAACTCTATAAATGTTTATTAAAACATCCACGAATATTTAATAATTCGCAATTTTTTTTTAATTTTACGCTTATTTAGATAAACGCAAAATTTAAAATTGTTTTCTTTCAAGTTTTATTGAGAAATAAGTTAAATATTTGCATTACAATTAACTTCAAAGAATTTGGTTTTCAATTAAGAATTGCAGCTGAGAGTAATTTATTCGAAAGTTGATTATTCCTCACTCATGCTAAAGATTCATTTTTTAAATAGCATTGCTTGAAAGCTCAATAGGAGAGAGTACTCTAAACATGCTCTAAATAATGCAGGAGAAAGAAGAAGATGAGTCTGAGGAGGAAGAGGAGTTCGCATTGGGTGTCTCCTCCTTGTTATGCTCTGCAACCAATAAATCAATAGACGCCTTTCAGATAGCTACGAAAGTAGGTGTCGGAATTATTGATGTCTGTGGGTCTCCAAGTGAACTTGACACGCAGGGTCTCCTTTGCAAGGAGCGAGGAGCAATATCACCATCGTGAGACGCACGAGGGGTTCGTTGGAAATTGAACCTGTCACCTGAGGTCCAATTGACAGGAATACCCTCTACTCCCTTCGCCGCCGCTGCCGCCGCCAGCTCCCCCCTCCCGTCCGTCGCAATGTTGCATTCTTCGTGCTCCGAAAGAGAGAGGGAGCAGCCATTCTTGAAGGCAATCCCTGGCCCAAGTGTAATTAGAAAGGTAATAACTGGCCATTGAAGGCGAGTCTTGACAATATCTCCTGATGCAGATGACAGAAGACTATGTCAAGCTGAGAAACGGATATCGACTCTGTCGCCTCCTTTTCAAACTTCAACAGGAACGAAGTCGAGGAAAATTTTCAGCGCACTCCCAGTTTCATCTTACCAAAAAACCTTTTTTTTCCCTCCCACTCCTTCTCTCTCCTTTCTTCACATTTTCTGTCGGTCCTTTCTATCTCTAATTTTTTTAACCTTTCTCTTTCTCTCTTTTTTTATTCTATTTTTTCGGTTCTCAACTACACTTTTGTAAAGATTCCATTCGAAATGTGATACTTTCTCAAATGAAACTTTTTCAGTAGGACTGCACTATCAATTTAACTTGTAAAATCGATAGCAGCCGCTTTCAATTTAAAGGCAAGGCTCGAACTGTGCATGATTCGTGCCAACAACTTTTAAATCTAATAGTAGGGGGATAAAATGTTATAAATTCCTTTTGAGAAATAGAGAACGCAGCCAGAATAAATTACAGAACAGCGTTCACCATGTGGAATCATTTGTTCGGATTCACTTCCTGCATTGTAAATATAAATACCAAAATCGGATCAATAATTTGTAAACGAATACTTTCTGTACATAAAGAAAATATTAGATAGTCTAAATTGGCGAGAATGAAATACGATAAATATGTCCTGGGGGAAAAAGTAGGCAATTCACTTCTCTAAACACGTTCAAGGATAACTGCCTTCTTATTTCCAGCCATTTACATACACTAAATGGCCAATTTACAGAATGTGCATAAAGCCCAATAACACTTTAATGATTTTTAAAAGAAACCATTAAACTTACATTTGTCATTGTATATTAGTTGAACGAATAAAGTCGGAGTTTGTTTTATATTGCAGCTAATCCCGAGCAAGCGGCAGCCATAGTCAAGAGGACACATTTGTCGGTCACACGTAGTTTTCACATAGTTTTACTAAAGAGTATAGTGTAAAAATTTAGATTTCAAGACCGTGATAGCTTATGCAGATCATCCAGAATAAATTATTATGATACTATTACAGGACTTCATGTACGAAATTAGACACATCTTCCAAGAAAGTGAATTAGTCTGGTGATGCAATCATACGACAGAGAAGCCTAATCGTTACATATGAATATATTCTGAAGATTATATATAAGTTAGCGGTTGAAAAATGGGAAAACGTAAGGAGCTGAGCGACTTTGAAAGAGGACTATAGAATCCAATATCTTCAACGCCGTCAACATTTTGGAGTTTTCTCGAGCAACAATTGCTAAATCCTCACAGGCTAAGATCAGCTCTGGACACCCGGTGGCATCTTGGTAAAATGTGAATGTCATTGTTCTTGCAGGAAAGCTAGCATTTAGTTGAATTTCACTAATTGTTTTACGGTCGTTGTAATCTAAAAGCTCTTGAAATTATTAATCGATAATCAAGCCAGGCCAAAGGTCAGAGTTTGGAGAAAACTCCAAAAGGTTGATGGTTAAACAGAAAAACCAACAAAAAACATAATAATAATAATAGGAAACAAAAAAACATGTGGCTAGAAGAAGGCCTATGGTCGGAAAATCAAACAGGCGTGCAACAATTCAAAGTATAACAGCCACGTACAATGAAGGAACGTTGAAGAACATTTCTTTCTGAGTTGTGTACTGCGATTCATCAATTACTGAAAACTGTTTTTGAACATTTGTGAGGCCTCGATGTATACGAAAATAGAGCACAGGGGCTGTAGCACGATATCTAATAAACTGGCCACTCAGTTCATATCCAGGAGTGGTCCCAGCTTTCTCAAAATATTTGTAAAACAGGGAATTTCAGAGGGTTTTCACATTTTATATAGAGTATTACTGTTATTGTCATTCTTTATATTATTAATGCAGAATATTTTCAAGCAAAACTATAAATGCTCTGAGTTTTGCCCCTGAAAACACGGAAGGTAGCTTCACCTCAGAGCATCCAAGCACAAAGAGAAGAATGCTTTCAAAGCAGGGGCGGTTGTCATCGCGCGATTAAACACGCCATATAAAATATTTCTGAGTTTTGAGTATTTCTTGAATTTTGTATTAGATAGAACAACAATTTATTGCTCAAAGGAATAGTTACTTTGTTTAAAAAAAATCATATTTGATTTCTAAATTCTTTTCCTTGAATCAGAAAAGATGATAATTTGATATATGCCAACAGTTATTTATATGAAATTATATTTCACTAAATGCTTTTTCCACAATAATTACAGTCATTTGTAAACCATGTAACACTTTTTCAATAGATTAAAGTACATTTTGTTACGTAAGTTCTTAATAAGGAACACTGATTCATTGTAACAATCATAATAACCGCGTCCCATGTGCGTGTGTTCATAAGCATATACTTGATATCAATACAAATTTAATAATTGAAGGGTTGAGAGCCATAGTGGGCCATCACCATCTACAATGGAAACCCAGCTAAGGACATCTGGAACTGCAGCTGAAGGTTATTAATCATATATTCAAATGATCTATCTTCATCGCTTGAATTCTAAAATTATAAGAAGTATATAGATGTCCAAATTATTCGCCTAAAATGAACTCGCATATTTGCTAAGAAACTTTAACCTTCATTTTCTCAATTATTAAAAAATGCCCCTTGGCCAAACCACCTAGAAAAAGAAGGCCTGCGCACTGAAACGTCATACATTGTTACATCATTATCAAAAGGCAAAAATTAGGTCTTTTTATTGGTAGAAATACGATTAACAATGGCCCAGTATAGGTGAAGTAACAATAAATGACGTTTCAGTGCGCAGGTTTTCTTTATCTAGGTGGCTTTGACTTGGCCCACTCTGGTTCTCAATCCTTCACTTGTTGACAGCCATGACAAAGTGTTAACTCACTCAATTCTGATACGTGTTAACCATGGTCTGTAAAGTCATTGAGCTTTCGCCATTTTCCATTGTTGAGATTGGGCAGCCCACTAAATTACAATTTCCTATTTCTAGGAATACAAGATTGTTATGAACGAAATTAACTATAGGTAAAAGCTCTTTATAATGAACTCGGAGGGACCTTAGGGAATTCAGATCTGTATAGGTCGGTTGGTTAGAAATTTTGGCGTCGACTACTAAGGTCATTTTGCGCCTTTTACACAAGTTATATCTGTACGCAGCCCGGGAAAAACACAAACATCCGCACCCTAGCCCTCTCGGACACCTGGCCGGCCCGTATAGGTCGAAATAGCCCAAATGCGACCTATTCGGCACCTAGCGTAATCTGAATTCTCTAACTTGTACAGTTATTTTATTTATACAGTTGATGCCAAACGTTAAGAGTGAACTATGTAATGCATTTACGTTGGTTTATCAATTATTTATCTAATTTTTTTTTTGCATAATTCACTATCTTCAGCAGTACTGTGTCATCAAATTCTGACCCAAATCAATTCCGGCTCCACTGAAACTGAAAATGAAGCTAAAGTTTCTAGCTCCCGATAGGGTGGCGCTGCATGCGCAGTTGGGCCAAATATTTCTACAGACCATGAACGATTTATTTCTTATTTCTTCCGTTCAACGATCGTACTATATAACAATACTGCCACCCCTTGATACTGAAATTCTTTACGCGAGGCAACTATAAATATTTGCATGCTCTTCAACTCTTATGCTACAACTTTTCACCTACCAATTGGCACATATAAGCTGTAAGCTGAGTTGGTGAAGTAGTTACTGTAAACGTATTGTTGATAGAATCATTTTCTTCATCAATTCATGGATGAACTTATATGAACATAACCATGGACTCACGGAGACGGGCTTTAATATTATGAATTAGATTAAATAACTTAAAATAAATTGCACTGTCAATTTTACTTATTAAAGTAACGCCGTTAAACTTAAATTAATTTACCCCAAGATAGGCACTAGCTATTTTTCAATGTTATCATAAATTCAAATAATCAATTTTTTTGTATGAACCGATGTTTAATAATACTTTTCTTAAACATCTGCACATTTTCATATTTAAATTTTATGCCAATATTCCTAGGCAGCTTGATAAGATCGCTCTCCTTAGAAGATAGCATACTCAGGTCTCCATGTCGGAAAAGCTGACAATGACACACTCGGATATCCAATTAAATTCACAAAATGTAATTACAAAAGACTCGTTATCTGCCAGAAACGAATGTTTCGAAGAATAAAGACAAGTTCATTTTTATGTTAAAAGTAATTAATTTAAAGATGCTCACTAACAGAGAGAAATAAAAAAAAATTGCATTTTCAATAAAAATTATAAAAATTTACATATTTGAAATTGAAATTTTTATATATAAAAAGCAATTAGTTTTTGTCTGAAATGGTAAGATATTTGGAGATTATTTTTCATGAATATTTTAAATATTCTATAGCATAATTATTAATAAAAAATACATTGCGACATATCATTGCGACATTTTAACCTTTTTATCTTAAAAAGAGAAACAAAAATATCAAATTGAAACTCGACTACTGTAATTGAATTTTTTTTCCTAATATCTTAAGGGCATTGGACATTTAGCATTTGAAGAAAACGTGAAACTTTTAGACGCTTTAGGGAGGGGAAAATATAATAACGGCTTAAAAATCAATAAATCAATAGTCAACTAATTCCAAAGCAATTTCACTTCAATCGGAAGTCTTTCTTCCTTCCCCGGAGTACGTCACAACCAGAAAGGGAAAAGTTTTTAATAGCAACTTTTAAATTATAATATAAACTGCAGTCAAATTCAAACAGAATAACCTAAACACTGTCACTGGCAGTTAGTATACACCGTTATCTGTAGAAATAGTGAAAGACTTCTAGAAAGCGGGGGTTTTTGCACTGCGAAAGTAATTTTCTACATTAGCAACAGGAAGATAGTGAAATGGCGGATTTAGTCTTCAGCTGGAATCGCCACGTTTGATTTCGAGAAACCAATAGAGAGTCGTTGAAAGAGGAGGGGACTGAGGGTAGAAGGTAAAAGAAGAAGGGGGTGGAGTGGAACACAACCAATTCTCTTTCCTCTCCCTCTCCAATTCGCCCTCCCCTACTCCTTTCTTCTTTGCCTTCTCCATTCTCTTCGCTTTCTCATATGAGATTGATTATTATTGGAATGCAATACTACCAGTGAATTAAATTCCAACCTAGAGAGGAAATTAAAGTGTATTCATCATAGCCGCAAGGGAGGTTAGTCGGCTGCCCCATTGTAGCAGGAGAACAAACGAAAATCCTTATAAGTTACTACAAGGCTTCTGTTCTCGGCGAACCTTTAATTATAGGCTCTGATTATTTCTTCTCGGCATTTTTCTCTTTTGTTTTTTGATCCTTCTAAAATTGTTTTCTTTTTTCCGTTTTGGATGTCTCGCTGATTAAGATACCGAAGAGCGGGGACAAAAATGAGACAGGGAAATAGCCGCAACGAAATGTTACGTCTATCTTTGTATGGCTTCATATCATGTTCAAAAATAACATTTTTCTTTCTTTTTTCACATTATTGCATGAAGTTTAAAAAGTACTTCGACAATAAGTAAAACTTATATTAATTTTTAACAAAAATTGAGCCTGTCTCTATTAATAATCATACAAGTGTTATAAAGTATATAACTGTAATATTCAATATCTTAACGTAGAAGAGATTTGATAGGCACCTAAATTATGTGCCTGATCATTCCAAAGTAATTGAATGATACTTTTTTACTGTAGCCATTCAGATAATTTAACCCAAACTACGGTATCCTTAGGAATAAAAATTTTAAAAATGATAAGAGGGTTGGTGTAAAGAACAGTGTCCTATATTTTTCCTTACAAAATGTTTCTTTTGCACATTTCATTTTAACACATAATCCTACATCATTCTTTTCCCTAATCTTGCGTGTACTATTTCCTGAACCCAGCGATCAGCAGCGCTACTGTCGACCTCACACTTTCCATACATAGCACATCGACATTTGTAAATGTTCATCATAGTTTCTTTCTAGGCAACCAAGAATTCAATTATGGCTCCTTATTTGTAACGCGAGTCGTTCTCAGACTCCATTTTGCTATAGATTACGCTCTCTGTTGGAATGCTCTGGCACTGCACACAATTTGAACTCCAAACTTGCAGCGTACAAAATTTCACTTTACTACCTTCATTAGTTGAGAAAAATTATGCGCTATTACTTGCTGGGCAACTTTTGTATAATAATGACCGAAAGTATGATATTAGGCAAATTTATCATATTCTTCCCATTCTTTTTTAAGATGGTCGCGACGTCCGGCTGAATTTCCGGACTGCTGGTTAATAAAACTTTAAATCTGGTTAATAAAGCTGGCTAATAAATTTTAGAATATTACTCAAAGATTTTTATCCATCAAATGGGCATAATGTTCTGACGCGAAAACTGCACATTAACCAGAGATCCAGATAGCTGTAAAGCACACCTTTAAAGTTGAATTTATACTAATCAAATATACGAGGGTTGGGGCATAAGTCATGGCAACTATTTTTTTTCTTGTAGATATGTGAACGGATCACAAACGTATATGTGTCGTGTGGAAGTTCTGCAGGCATAGTGTGTATGCAGAACAATAGATGGCTTTGTGATAGCTGGTAGTAGCGCAGCGAGGGCTGTGAAATCAGTCAGTTGGTGAGTGTCGTGCGAGATGAAAGTAACCCTGTTGAGCAGCGCGCTTACATTAAAATACCGTTCTCTCCCGACATTTCACCCTGTGACTTTGATCTCATTCGCAAGATTAAGGAACCACTACGTGGTAGGCGGTTTGCAACACGAGAGGACATTGCTAATGCTGTGCACCAACAGGTGACCCGATTGGCTGATGGTATTCAGCGCCTCCCATATCGTTGGCAGCGTGTGGTGACAGTAGCAGGGGACTACTTTGAGGGTCTTTAGGCCCAGGTTTGTCATGTCAACTTTATGTGTACTATGTTGTCATTCTTTTGCACCGTGAAGGCCATATTGCCCTGTATACTACCGTAATAAATTAGTGTATTACGATATTTCAGTGCTATTCATTGTCCACACATTTAGTTAATACCTTGTCCTTTCGTCTGTATATGTCACATTTTCCAACCGGACTGGTATCTTCAAGAAAAAAAATAGTTGCCATGACTTTTGCCCCAACCCTCGTATATAGCTTTTACAGACACTTTTACATGAAAATTTCTAATTCTCAGTAGAATAGAGCTTAGTTAGGATAGGCATATCTTGTAGAATAGAATATCTTGTAGGATAGGCATAAAGGTAACCTTGAAGAAGCCGGGAATAAATGGCGAAACTAGTCGATAATCCTGTTGTCCATCTTTTATACTGCAAAGCCACCACTCACTTCGCTAGAAAATCATTTCGTTTATGAGAAATATAGGAAAGAGTCATATGGGGTGGATTTAGCTAGATATCATCATCAAACTAGAGCAACTTATTTTCACCGAAGGACTGAAGAATCAATTCATAGTTGGTTCGCCAATGCAAACAAAAGCTTGGGAAAGATGGTAGCCGGATATTGCCTCCGTAATCAGCTGACAAACAAAAGAGTTTTTAGGAAAGGCCGCGTTATTTCCAAAACATTGTCGTCGAAGCTATGTTTCCCATTTTCAACGAAGCTTTTCTAAGGCTGTCTGGATCCGCATGGATAAAGCGTCCAGTCACACAGATGAGTCTTACCGTAGCATAATACGAGCGAAAAAACGTGAAACCAGAATTCGCATAATGCACTTATTTTCAGTTCCACTAAAACCGCTGATGGCTCACCTATAGAATTTTGGCCTTTAGCCTGCTAAAGCAAGCGAGGAATTCCGTACCACGTCTCTAAAACAAAGAATTGGAAGACGACGACCGAAAACTGTAGAAGGGCTATGGGTAAATAATAAAGAGACGTGATATGGAATTCCTTACAAACATTTAAAAGGCAGAACTATTGTTCGGCGGAAGCACGACCATTATTATATCGAGCAAGAATAGGCCCATCAAATCGTCTCCACCTATTTACCTCGATCATCTGCATTTAATATCTTTATTCTTGTATTTGTTAAAATTACTTAGGATAAACAAGTACCGAGTTTTAACATAGACACTTTTTTACAAATATTAGCACTATTTTCCTTACTTCTTATATGTAACTTGTTCGTTTTGGTAATTTGATTTTTACCTAGAGAGAACCTTTTTAAAGCATGAACTCATGAAGTTCCTCTTATTTAAGTAAATACATTTTTTTTAATACAATCGCATCGCTGAGCATATCTCCCATGACTCGCTTTCTTGCTATCAATTTGAAAGAGATCGTAAACCAAACGGCAGGAAATGAGAACTACGAAGAATAAGAAAAAAAAACATTTCATTGCAGTTTTCTGAAATGGCTGAAATTTTATAATTTTCAGTAATTTACAACTCGCTCAAGTCTCTTGCTGAGCCTAAAGACATGCATCACTGATTTTTAAAATAATTCGTTATTTCCCGAAATATGAAAGAGCTTTTTAATGTCCAAATTTGAAAGCTTTTGAAGCTCAAACTGCATTAGTAAATATGTAACATTTAAACCCAGTTTATTTAAAATTAATGTCGCAGCTAAATCGATATTCCTTAAAGTGTAGGTTGTTTATCGCATGTATCTCAAATCATTCTAAAAGAAGAAAATAAGGGAGGAGAAAAATAGAAAATCTTTAATTTACTTTTCTAACTTCAAACATATTATAAATTGATAATTGCTGGAATTGATATTGATTATCGAATTTTGCGTTTTAAGAAGAAGAAGAAAAAAAGAACTTAATCAACGCCGAAACTCTAAATAAGACTTTTTATCTAAAAAGAGTAATCTCATCTGGGTACATGAACGTTTCCGTCATACTTTTCTAGTTTTCTCTGTTTATAAAAGAGACGAAGTTTCCTTCAGTCGCCAGCCATCGTAATCTAAGCTGAGCATCAGGCGACTGTTTTATAAAGAAGTTTATGTCAACACGAGATAAGAGCGGATCTCATCACCGTAATGGAAATAGGCAATCTGTTAATTCTAAGAACTCTCCCTTCCCTTTCCCAAAAGTCTCTTATATAAACAGAGAAAACTAGGAAGCAAGAAGTCTGAGAAGCGAATCAAATAGGAAAAACGGTGAGCAAGAGAGGGAGGAACAGCGAAGAGATAAAGACGGTCGTCGTCGTCAGCGGCGGCACTTTTGCCTTTGATGTTGGGCCTACCTCATTCCCTAGCAACCGAGAAGTCAGGTCGAGAGATCTGTTTGCCACTGTGTTGACGTCGGCCTGGAATTAAGCGAAAACTTTAATCGGAAATTACTGTTCCGTCTTCTCTGGTAGTAACTATTGGACAGAATTATGTTTATATTGCAGTAATGGATGTGCGTTGTTTTTATTAAGTAAACAATAGCAAGGAACTTTCCAACTCGGGTGAGCAGATTAGCTCTGATTAGATGGAGCCAATTAGCAGAGAGGTTAATAGGGAAAGCTGGATGCTGATGTATTAATAATAAAACCGATGGAAATCGGAGCAAATTTATATCTGCTAATCAGCTCTAGAATATTTGTTTACTACAGAACATTTCGGTTTTCACACAGAACAATGAATTAGACGGATGAGCAACATAGACTTCAAAAGAAATTAAAATGGACACTTTTTTTTTAAACATTTTTGAAATTAAGCAAACTACTGGGCATATGTTAATCTTCAATTATGTTCCGATTTGTAATCTGTACCACACAGTATAAATAAATAAAAATCAAAAAAATTATTCATTTGTTCATCCCACGACAATCCAAAATTGAAACCTTTTTTTTACGGCTGCGACATTCTCCTTAGACGACCACTTTAAGATACTGAATTACGTGGATAATAATTTCTTACCAAAAGATCTCCATATCATCGACACCATTCAAATACGCCTATTCAGAGGGCTATGTCAGTTAAACTCGGAGGACTTTGAATGTCTATCACTCCAGTTACCAGCAATTATGCTGTGTACGTGTTTTCCTTGTCCTGCAAAAGATTTCGTTGTTGTATGGGAAGTGGAATTTCGTTCATCCTCCTGGCACACGTTCCAGACGATCAAGTATATGTTTTATGGATCTGCGTATATAAGATCCGATTTTAAAAGACTGAAATTGCAAAAGTCCATTGACGAAGCATAATGGATTTGACGAGAATAACTGGAATAGAACGAATTCCAGTGTCCTCTTCCATGCGCTGTATCCATAATGTTCTCCTGACAAACATTTCCATTAATTTTAGCGTTTCTTGCTATTTGACGAACTTTTGGTAACCTATCAAGAATTCACTGCCAACTTTATGAATTCTGGACAAAACCTTCACGGCAAATTGGAACCACTCAACTCATCATTTTGCATCGGCAGGGCATAAATCTTAACACAACTGGTCAGATAAACCCTTGCCGCATCAAGTGCTATGATGAACTTCATTTGCTTCGAAACCATGCTACGTATTTTATGAGCCATCGGATGAATGACCCGAGTGACATTTACCAAAAATGCTCCTACTTTTTGGACTAAGGTCTTCTAGTTGTGATTGGCTGAATATGTCTTTCTTCTGAGGTATTTTTTCCTGGGTAAACTTAGCAAAAAGGCTACATTTCTTTAACTTTGCATTTTATGCTGTTCATTGCGGTTTTAGATTCCTAGTTACACGAAAGGTGGTGTGCTGTTGAATAAAGACAACAAGAAAATTATTTGGTATATTAAAGATGATAGCTTAAAGAAAGCTTTTAGATACCCATCTTTCATTACCAATTAAACTTTAATACCAAGTCTATACTATGATTACTATTCGTCATAGGTATTTAATGATATGTGTACGACTTCCTTATCAAAGAAATAAATACACCTGATTCGCTCACTTGTTATTTCTTACTTAAATTTGAGCCAGTGTGACTCTTACCAAACGTAAAAGGCTAACGATAGCTTACAACACAATAACCCGGACTCGGCTTGCATTTCAAAGTTCGCAATGCACGTCTTTTTTTTTTTTACATGTTGTCAGTGAAACATTTCCACTCTGCCAACTACCATACTTATCGGAGTTCAAAAAGGAATGGTAAATGCTATTCGGTCCCGAACTATCCAGCTATATTTATCCAACGTTGATCGATGAAGTCCCTAGAACAGTGGTTCTCAAATTTTTTGAACTTTGGGTACACTTGCACTCAAATAAATAATTATGTGTGCACATACGTTTTGTTAAGAAAACTATACTTTAATCATTTTAACGTGTTTAAAAATAAATTGAGTAGGAAATAATAGTGAAAGGATTTTAAGGATTATTCATAACTATAAATTAATATATTTTAATATTGAAGGGATGTTATCATGTAATGCTATTGACAGCATTTTTTTCATAATCGGGAAAGAAGAGAGAATTAAATTCGGATTAGTTACAACTTTTATCTATGTAAAAGATGAATAAAGTTAATAAAACATACATAATTAATCAGTTTCAATAGAACGCACACTGCAGTCTCTTGGGGCATATCCTTTGAGAACCACTGCTTTAGAATAGCACATCATCAGACGCTGTAAGTTTGAAATAGACTTAAAAATAAGTATATCCCATGGATGTCATTTCCTGCATAATTTAATCAGGGAATAGAATAACTTATCCCTTCGCAATTAGCGACAATTGACTTCAAAAGACTGTACAGTGAGTTGTCTCCCCTTCGCTAAATAAATTTCATATTCATTTCATAATCAAGTGATTACTACTTTTAACTGTCCTCATTCAGATCTATCCATCTTTTATTTAGTCACGAGTGTTTCATAACAGTTTTATAAAAAATTTCCCAGTATTTTTAGCACTGTAATGAATGTAGACAAAGGACGGGCCATTATCTGTTCTTGCGGTCCGTCTTTTGGTAATCCCTAGTCCAGAAGTGTCAGAAATTCCTCATAAATAGAGAGAATAGACAATTATTACATTTTGCAACTTAATTTTTAAAAAGCCGGCATCCAAAGCCACATTTACAAAGAAATGCCTTAAAAAACTCTGGGTTAAGTAAAAATTTTGGCAACGACCAATAATTTAATTCGGGATTCTAAACTTGGAATCATCATTCACTTAATTTATCAAAATAGGGAGAATCAAATAAAACGTAGATTGAAAGAATTAACAAAATTTTAAACTCGGTATTGTTAATTCCAATATTCGTAGATTGCAAAAAAAGGAGCAAGTGCAAAACTTAGCGGTTTTATATGGTAAAGGTTTTTGATGGTGCTTTTCTCGAAAGCATTGATTTTACATTCACAGCGTCAGAAGAAAATTAAGCTCTAATCTAATTCTCCCTGTTTTTGATAATATAAAAGTAAAACTTTTATCGTTTGCGAAGAATAAGGGAGATGAACCAATGAGTAGACCGAGGATTATCTTGTTTTGGTCTGGGTTCGAGTGACATTGCGTTTTGATGAATGAGAAGTTGTTTGACGATATCATTGCACATTTTTATGCTTTTTTAATGAAGAGCGAATTTTTTTTTATGAAGCAACTTAATTTTTAATACAATGAACTGGAGAGTTTGTGACGGCAAATGTTTCAGCCTTAAAGCGAGAAGAGAAACTTCAAATCTTGTGTCCAAAGAGCATTTTGCACCTTATCACGATTAAAGAACTTTACGCAAATATGAACTAATACTAGATTTGTATTCTATTGCTTCAAAGTAAGATAAATATGACTTCAACGGATTTAAATCCGGGACACATAGTATCAGACGTTTCATCTCTATCTCAGATATCTCAGATGTCTTGCAATGCAGTTCGCTCTCGCTAACCGGTTCTTCGTTTATTCGAACTTATTAAAACCTTTTGGATTCCATCTTATGACGTATCCTGTACATGTAAAGTATATTCATACTCCGACTAATATGATATCCTTTGCGGATATTCCAATCTCTCTAAATTACGATTAGTCATCTTAGAAATCAAGCAATGATTTTTCTTTATTTCCAGAATTTTTTTTTTTTGAGATTGAATGTCGGATTTTCACTGTGTAAAAGATGTTTATAAAATATAAGATGAAACTTTTGCGTTAATTTTTTCATTTTAAATTAATTAATTTATTTATTAATTGCTTCATCTTCGCATCAATGATCAGTTTTTTCCCATTCTTCTTCCTATTTAACTCATTAATTATCATGCTAGCGTAGGAAATTAAAATTTTATCGATAAGAAACTTCATTAATTTAAAAACATAGGACTTAGCCAGACCAGTAACTTTGCAAAGGGGGTCCAAAACTTCCGGTTATGCTCAAGAGATCAAAGGGTTAATTAAGGAGTAAATTGTGTTTGTTCCCGTTGAGAACAAAATAAATAATTGTGAATTTTATTAAATTTTGCGTGAACATTAGATAAAAGGCAGTTGCCTATCTTAAACAATTCTCAGCAAGGGAAAAAGGCCCGGTGCCGAAATGAATGTAAAGTCGTTAGGGTGCGCCGCTTGGCTGGTCAAGCGTGGGCGGATCTCCTCGGACAGTTGGCCATTAACGGGCGAAAAGGCGCTCGCCAACTAGCGGGCGAAATGGAGCCGCAGCCGGGGCCAACCGCTTTTGCTCTCCCGTGTCACGTTCGGTGGCGCCGTCCGCCAACAACAAACAAAAATTTCCCCTAACACTTATTAAAAGGTAAACCTCCCTCCCCTATCTCTTTCCCAAAGAAAAAAAAATAAAAGTAGAGAGAAAGTATTTTGCTGACCAAGGAGTTGGGGGTCTGTGATAATAGTGTGGCTCTTCGAGGAGACGCACGTCCGACAACCGGTTAAGGCAAAAGAGCGCTTTTAGTTTTGCTTCCATTAGGTTTGTGTTCAACAATATTGCATCGAAGAAAGGGAGGAAAAAACTCATTAATAGTCGCAAGAGCGTTGACAACTCTTCAGAAGTGAGCTTCAACTCTCCCGTAAAAAATACATAATTAAAAGGATTGTAATTTATGGCAGGAAAAATGTCATCGGTTCAGCGAAGAGTGATGGAAGGAGAAAGAAGAAGGGGGGAAAAAAGACATCAAGAGGAGACGACAGAGAAAGAGAGAAATGTGCTACATAATGGGAGAGAGATGAAAGTAAAAAAAAAAAAAACTGGGGACAAAATTTATATTTAAAAATCCCTACTTGACTTTTCTTAATGGTTACAAAAAAATTAAGATTCCAGAGAGAACATTAGCGAGAATCGTCAAAACGGAATGTGCATATTAATCAAACTTTTTATAACTTTTTAAAAATTGTATTTTTGAAACAAAGACGTACATTTTTCTTCTCGTACATTAAGATGCGATATTGTATTTTACAATTAATAAAAAGTTGATTGAAAACCTGGTAAACTTATTAATCATTTAAATGATGGAAAACCTGCCTTATTTCTTATACATATTTTATAATAAATTTATTATGTTGAGTAAAAAGAAAATTCATACTTTCGATGTACGGTAAACTGCTAGTGGGAACTATGATAACAATGTTTATTGAGATCTTATTTATATAGTCCTGCTTATTCGAAGCTATCTGAACCAATTTCTTAGTCTCTTTTGGTGCTCCATTTTAAACAAGGAGCAAAACAAAGAGTAACACCTCACATATCTTGGACAACTCTGCAGAAATTACTGCAGTTTGGTTGGGATATCTTGCCATATCCACCTTATTCTCCCGATCTGGCCCTTCAGATTTCCACCTGTTCAGGTCTCTCCAAAATTCTCTAAAGGGAAAAATTTCCTTCAATAGAGGATTGCATAATCAGTTTTTCTCCTAGAGACGAAAAATGGAAAATGATTTTTAATATACCCTTTCGATGGCAAAGGGATATTGATAAGAATTATTCATATATAATTGAATAAAAATCTTTTACAATACAAAATTTGCTTCGATTTACCTGAAAATACGAACTTTCTTGTTACTCAACCCAATATTATCGGAGCGTGGAATTATTTGTATTCATTGTCGAAAAAATATTTTTCTTTTATAAAAAATCTAAAGTTTTAAGTCTATGCTCAGGTTAGTTTTGTATGTTCTTTCTAGAAAACCGGAAAATAAAAATGCACTACGTAATAACAATTTTATCTTTGCGATTAAATTATTTTCGATGTCAAGTTTCGGAATTTGGAAGCAAAATAACTTGATCTGACTTAATATGAGAATGAAAGATAACTTGCAAACATTTTTTTCGTGTAATTCAACAAGCAAAATTCCATTTATCACCTTGTCTGGTTAAAGGCCATGTTAAAAATATAGGGTGATCCAAAAGTCGCGCACATCCAAATTCGATTATCTATAAATAGTTGAAAAGTCTCATCGGCTACTTAGCAACTTTTATATTTTGAGCAT
This sequence comes from Rhysida immarginata, assembly GCA_023313115.1. Taxonomy (NCBI): domain Eukaryota; kingdom Metazoa; phylum Arthropoda; class Chilopoda; order Scolopendromorpha; family Scolopendridae; genus Rhysida; species Rhysida immarginata. The sequence goes on along the minus strand of JAHWFO010092776.1, from coordinate 4,926,669 downwards.
ATGTTGTAAAAATATACATGTGTTGTGTAAATACCATAGTATATCAAATAGTATTAAATAGTATTACTTAATGTCCTCTGGTTTTTATTATTATTTTGATGTGCGCGACTTTTGGATCACTCTGTATCATTATGAAATAAACCTTTCACTTAGCAAAATTAGACGGGCGTCGTTGCAAAATCCATGATCTAGGATTTGTTACCAGATGAGCAACAAAACTGTCCACAGTCTGCAAATAATCGTTAAGGAAATACGTAAATTTTATCCGTTACGAAATTGACTCTGTCTCTAATAATGATATTTAGAGATTGGAATTTATATGCTAGCACTTTCGTCACGAGAGGGCAATCATGATTTGAGTGCCCATCCATAGTTTTAAGTGCTCACGACTTTAAAATAGTGATTTTCAATAATAGTACAGGTTAACGAGGATTACACATAATAATAAATCATGCCATTTTAAATTGTTTGGGGCGCTATGTTTGAACTTAAAATCTACGTATTTAAAAATGAACTTTTTAACATAATAATAATGAACTTTATTTGGGGCGTTAAAGTAATTTCGGATTAGTGGTATTCCTTTGTATTCCAACGTCCCAAATTATTTTGTTTTATAAAAACAATTAACACTGTTTTTATTAAGAAAGGTCTAATGAAAATAGTTTTAAGATGCAAGATATGTTTAATACTTGTTAAAATTATATGGCGAATTATAATCGGTTATGTTCACCCAAAAAGTTTTCGAGATTCACAGTTTTAAAAATATGCAAATGTTATACCATTTGTGCAAATGAAGAAGATTTGCAAAGTAGAATGGATTTTTTCTTTTTTTTCCCTTCCAATTTAGCAGTTTTAATCTAACTGAACCTGGCCTTTCTCAAAGTACTTCTCCCAGTATTTTGCAATCTTTAAAGGCATCTCCTGAGATAACACCTCCAAGCGTTTCAACAACTTCAAACTTTGAGAGCGAATTCTCCTCAGCTCGAATTTCGAACGAGGAGGTCACAAAGTGCTAAGTCAGGAGTGTGGTAGAGAGAGAGAGAGAGAGAGAAGTAAGGTAAATTTGGGCCAAATACCCTATTATGGCAGTCGCCACCTGTCGTCATACTTTGTCGTGGTGTAAGTGCTAGCCTATAGTCTCTGTATAGTGTCTTGTCTCAATATTAGTGATATGACGGTCTTCATGTACCATCACCGCCGCTATACTGAATTAGGGTGTGTCTAAAAAGTCCGACCGGTCAAAGCCTGTCGCAAACCTCGTTTAGGAGCCACCAGTGACTGACTCGAAATTTTGACTATGTCCGATCGACGCGGGAACGATGCAGGCATACGTAGCTGGCTTTATTCATTTTAAAATTTTTCCCGATTCTGACGACCCTCGATTCATAAAGTAATGACCGGTCGCGATGAGCGTTTTCATAACGCGACCGGAGTCCAACGCCGGTGAGCGTCGGCTGCCTCGGTGAGTAGAATCAAAATGGCGGACGAAAGTAGAAAATTCAAGTGTTTGGGTGCCTTATACGTAATAAGTATATTTTGGAGAAAGAAGATGGCGAAATAGATATTGGGCAGCATCAAGAAACAAGGAATGAATACGAAAAAGAAAAGACGAATGAAGAAAATCGTACACAATTTTAAATCGTACTAATGTAAATGATGAGGAATCATGCTGCGACGCCATTTTGAATAAACGAATAAACGGAAACAAACGGCCGCCGACCGATCGCCGATCGTACCACATGACCTGTTGGCGACCGGTCGGATTTTTTAGACACGCCCTTAATCTCTTTAATAATCGCAATAGGAATACCCGTTCTGTCTTCCTTGACTATCGATTTTCTGCAAACTCTTCAAACCACCCCGAGAACATGCTGAGCGTGGATGTGCATTATTCCCGTACTCTGGCTGTATATTTTATGCGCTGAGAAGAGTTTCTTAAGGTGAAAACAGAATTGAACATTATGCAGCTATGAAATCTCATTTTATCTCCATCTTAAGTAGTCAGAGAACAACTTTTATGAACTCCGTAGCCAAACAGAAGCTGCAGTGTGCCGCTACCTAGTAGTCTTACTGAATGAAAATAAATGTCGCAGTACATTTCTTAATGTCAGCATTTTTTTCCTAATTTCCATGTCGCATGGTTGCGTCTTCAAACGTTGTTTATGGAAAAATTCAACATTCAATTGTAAAGCATGTCTTCCCCTCTCGTTACCGGCTGTGCTTCATTTTTAAATTCATCATCAAATAGCCGCGGCAACTCAGAGATGCAAGGAAAGCAGAAGGCTCAAGCTTGAAGATGTTAACTTGAATCAGAAAATCTTTTAAACAAAATATTCTTGCAAATTTAATACGAGATGTTCAACGTTAAATAAAAAACGAGCAACAAGTCAAAGAAGAAATATGAAAAAGTTGCAAATGATTCAAATGGAAATGTCTTTCTAAAGAACTTTTTCAGCGGTTAGGTAATTTTACTTTTTAGATCTTCTAAATTAGAAAGGCGAGGGTGTTGGGAGAAAATTGCCGCAAAACTTTTGCGTGTCTGCGCAACATGGGAAGGAAATCTCCCTTCCCCAAGAAAAGTTAAAGTTGCAGCGAAATCACGTGATGTTACTCGGAACCTTTTGATGTGCGTTAAGGCGATTAGGTTAGTCGAGCAACCAGAACAAGTCTCGGACCCAACTCATTAAATTACAGTCAATAGCAATATAAAATTTTTAAACCTGAGAAAATAGAAGAATTAAATGGCGTCCTTGCCAACCCCTTTCTGCACTCTACAGCATGAGTATTATGAGATATTTACTTGCGGAGTTTATTACACAGTGTCGCTTTTTTTTTCTCTTGTAATGTTCACAATTTTTTAAAATTCCAGCAACAAAACTCGTAAAGTTCTTAACTTGAAGAGCATATGTCATATGAAACAGAACAAAAAATTTAACAACCTCAGCATAATACACTTCAAGTGGTGTAGTAACTAAGTTCGCATTTCCACCAAAATATTTATGTTTAATTTAAAAACAAATAATTTCTGCAATCGGAAATTTAATTAAATTTAATTTCTTAATAGGGTACACTGCGAACAGTTGTCCGTGAATAGTGACGTTTTTCCTATTTATTAGATACATCAGAAAATTTGCGAACAGGAACGAGTTGGTCGTGACTAGGTCATGTGAAAATAATTATGCCGAGCCACGTGACCTCTTGCGGCATAAAGATGCCATCCCGTTGCCGTTCCCATAAATTTGCTAATGCTGCTGTCTTTTACTATTTCATTCGTTCCTCATTGAAAATGATATTACAGTAAAATAAAAGAATACAGAGATTTCTAAAATCTTTGTTGTTTTTTTAAACACACAATTTTTGAATATTTTAAACTATTTTTCTCTTTATATCACACATACGATGTGTTAAGCATATCCGGATAACAAGTTAAGGAATATAAAAATGCTTTTCCTAACTGTATGCCTGCAAACCAAACAAATCTCTTGAACGTTAACTTAGTACTTGAATTCTAATGCAGTTTAAAATTTTAAAAGTAACGACAAATATCTTCTCGAATTAATAGCCGACACGCTAGCTTTACCCTCGAATGATTACAAAGAACTGGGCAATATAATGGAGTCCATATGGAGGCTTTTCAAGTTCGGTGCAGCTAATTTCGAATAGAGAGGGTGAGGAAGCCAGTTAGATTCCCCGTGAATAAGAGTACACGATAGAAAAAGAAATTCTCAGCGAAAAGCCCTAAGCTGGCATCAACGGTCTTTTGGTCCTGAGAAGAGAGAATTTAACCAAGAGACTATTGCAGAGTATTGTAGAATAATGAAGAAATATTGCTGGCGGTTTCTATTATAATATTCTCTACGATTCATTCCTCCTTCTTAAGATGGTCTCGATTTCCCTAAATATTAACGTTGGCATGAGCTCCCGTTTCTTTTTTTAATAGGGAACGAGTGCCAAAATCCAGGTGGTAGCTCTTGGTGTGATTCCTTTCCTAATATGTATTCATTGAATGTTACACGAGACAGGCATTAGCATGAGACGCCCCCCGTCAGAACGAAAACCGCATATCCGTTAATATCCGGATGTGACGTGAAAGGCTTAAAAATTCTTTATCCGTCTCGGCACAAATTTTTCTCCAAAACGTTTCAAATTCCCCGGATTTTCTTTAATATGCCATTTTGGAAGAAGTAGGAATTCCTATTTAACCATTGGGAATGGAAAAAAAATCTTAAAGAATAAAACGCAGAAAAGTCATGCTTGAAAGACATTTCCCAAATTAATAAAGAAACTTTTAATTGGTCGATAGCTTATTTAAGATATTGCTTATAAGAAATTTTGCTTTAAGGCTTTTTCCAGATTTAAAGTTTTTAAAAAACGTAATTAAAAAAAAGCAGCCTTAATTGAATTAACTTTAAATTTTTTGCATTATATTTTAAAGCGGGACTAATTGCCTTTAAAGAAGTGATATTTAAAGGCAAAAGTGACTAGTTTTAGCATCTATAATGTATTGTAAGGCTTCTTTTGTTACTAAACACAATATCAAGATCCCTGCTTCTACTTATATTGTAGTTCAAGTTTAAAAAGTCCAATACAGAATAAAATTTTTTAACTGGTACTGATGTCGAAAAAATAATTAAGCTTTCATACACTTTTATATACAGTTATTTTTATTGTTTCTTTAGATCCAAATATTGAAATGTTTAATGGAAATCTTGGTTATATACGATCATACTTATGGTGGCGATTCCTGTTCTAAACGATATTCCTGTATGATGCGCTACAGCCCATAATTTTAATTAATGCTACTTATAACAAAATAATTCGCTGGCCTAAAAAGCCAATTGAACGATTTTGATTGCGAATATTTGTAATAAATTCAATCTTCCTAGTTTAGACTCTATTAGAGACCTGGGACTATTGGTTGAACCCCTTCTATGATTATGGTTGAACTTAAAACGTCATTTGACTGCAAGATCATTTTGCGAACTCTACCAGTGTGGTTTAATCGTCGACGAAATACCGCAAGACCCTTTCGTATAAATTCGTATATTTCTACGAAAATCTCGACGTTTTAAACAGACATTTCCCATTTAACTCGATGATTTTTTTTTTTGTGGAACAAGACTCCGATCGGGATACCTCATCCAAGTGCAGACCGTCTTACTCATGTTTTTATAATTCTCTTAAGAGATGCAATGTGATCACAAAAAAATATCTGATAAGAACCGTAGAAGTGCAAGAACAACCAAGCCGCAAATCCAGAGGAAAATTTTTCAGTAAATAACCGAAAAGTAGTATAAAAAGTCTAAAATACAATCTTGATATTATAAGTTTGTTACTTTGTGGAGGTATCCTTAAGCTATTCATAGATGGGGCTGACACACCTGCCTGACGCATGGGACGCTGGGGAACAGTTACACAAGATGGCGGACACCCTTACGTGGTAGAAGTGCTTCAAGCTGGAGGATCGAAGTGTCGTCAGATTTTTGTCGTCGTCAAATGTTTGCTCCATGACCATACGAGACCATGCGATGCCAGTGCCACATTTTCTACCATCGAGGACTTACGGTTTGAGTGCTTAACCCAACCTCCACATTCGCAAATTTGTCACATCTTCAGATTTCCAACCTTTGGCACTAAGTGGATCAAGGTTCTATAACGTGGAAGTCCAATCAGCGGTGCATGAGTGGTTACACATTCGTCCAAAAGAATACATGTATTTTTCCTGCGGAATCAGTGCCCTTGTCAATCAACTAGAAGAGTTACGACAATTCAAAGAACTGGAGGCTATATTGAGCCTTTGCTATAGCATCTGTCTTGTTATACCTTTGTTACAGCATTTGCCTTTAACAATAAATGCATTATCTTGTTATATCGAAGAAATAAATCACACCGTTTGCAACTCCTATACCTCGTAACTCTAGAAAGAAGCGTTTTCGACCACATGTTCATATGACATTTTCTACTTGTTTTGGTTCATGGAACATATCCTAAAAGTTTGTACAAACCTTCAAAAAATACGCTGTATAGCTCAGTTGGCAGAGGTGACGAGCGTGAAACTCTGGTCCCTGGTTCGAATTCAGGTTGCGGAATTTTCCCTTCCATTAACTCATGTTTGGAGCGTTAACTCCCATTTATTACTTTCATTTGGCTTATCGTATTTTTATCTTATTGATTTAATATATGGAGGCGGGGGGGTTCAATCTCGACAATTTTATCTCTTTTTAAACTTTCGTTGAAATGCAATTATAAATAAAGAAAGTATTAATCTATTTAGTTCAGAAACAAATTTTCAATAATTATCTTTGCACGTGGGTTGATACCATAAAGCTCAAACAAATTCAATTTAGCAAGTATACTGATTCATATCAATTAAAATAAACAAAAATTTGTATACAACTTTTTCGTAATGAAATTACCACTATTGATCTACCAAGGAAGATCACTAGCCATAAAAGTGAATTCAAACCATGAGTATCTAGCAATATCAACCTGCGATTAAAATTTGGAGGAGAAACTTTTTTTGTAAGTAAATAAACAACAAGTGCCTTACTCTAAAGATAACAAAGTTTTATTGATTTAATTCGTGTTGTTTCAATAAGGGAAAATTTATAAATGGTAAGGAAAAAAAGCATTAGCAGATATTAGAAAAAAAAAGGTGAGCAAACATAAACAACTAAAAAGAGTGAGGAAAGAAGAGAAGAGAAAAAACTGCGCCGAGAAGTTCGATTTAATACCATTGTGTACATAACAAGAAGTGCAAGTGGGGGAAACCCTGAGGGAAGGAAATAAAATGGAAAGTACAAAGAAGACTGTTGGATATTCCAACAGCGGCGCCTGATGGCGATTTCTTAGCATTCACTGGTGGTTGGTTTGGTCGAACTGTTGTCCAAGCGCGAAGCCACAGGTGGCCAACGTTCCAATTGCCTTCGTTCATTGGGTATTCTGGCGACTAAATCCCCAGCGAACTAGGTGAGACTGGGCGTGAGAATTGCTCTTCCTCGCAACACGTGGCGTTTGATTCGAACGAGACAGGAGGAGGCGGGAAAAAGAGGGGGGGCGAAGGACGCCGTTTTATATCTTTTCGTCTTGTTCCATTTCTTGATGAGGTTTTATTGAAACAATCCCTTTCCTTTTTACGGCCATCTAATGGCTGACGTGCTTAAAGCCAAATCCAGAGAAGATGAGAAAGCGGACGGCGGCCACCCGCTACCACTCGTGCCCGGAGACTCGGCAATGCGTTGGCCGCACTTTGGGGACCCATTTACACTGGGAGCCAAAAGTTCTCGAAAAGCGCTCGCACACAGAAACGCACCCTCCAGCAGGGCCCTTTTCTCTCTCTCTCTCTCTTTCTCTCCATCGCTGTCGCTCTTTGCTGTGAGCCTGCTTGCTATCGTCAACATTCCCCAATCTCTTTTCCTTTTCTATCGGTGGCCGCTTAGTGCATTCATTGACGCGCATGCGCTCTGAAAATGCTCGCGGGATAAAGATTGATTGTGCGTCCGACCACTAATGATGACTATGATGGAGCAGGGCGAAGGTTAGGGGGCCTGCACGCTCATTTGCAAAAGCAGTCCGTGCGACGCAAGGGGAGCACCGAGAACTTTGTGGCTCGCACGAATTAAGAGATGAAAAATCTCAGGTGGTGGCGCATTGGCGGCAGGCAGGGGACCCTCCTTGCGCCAGATGAAGCGAACACTGATAGATCACTCCGGTTCTGCTTCGACTCCAACAGAGCGTGCTCACGGCCTCCTCATTACAGCGGAAGTGGCGTCGAAATGAACGCGCGACGCCGTTGACTTTGTGATCGAGCTTTTGGACTCACGAGGTCAATTTAATCCCCCACCTCGTACTCCTCCTCCTCCTCCATTCCTTTCTCAGTACCTCCATCGCCTACGAATTCTGATCCAAAGCAGAGAGTCTCGTTGCCAATTCCCAGCGTCAGCCAATAGGGAAGCGGCCGAAGATTAAATGCTGGTAATAATTTTCTGACTCGTTGTCTAAAGTTGCGCTACTTCTTTGCAAGATGGTGTGGAGCTTGACCGAAAAACTTCTTACTTACGTTTTCATGCAAGCCATAAGCCCGAGGGATACGCCTCCAACTATCAATTAAGGTCCCAAAAGTAAAGTCTTAAAAAATTACTTCTGTGATTAATGGTCTCCTCCTATAAAGTGATGCTATTATCCAAGTGTTTCTCTTAGCAATAACTGTCACAATTTCACTCTGCCAGAAAAGAGTGTTTGGGAGGGTGACTGCCATTTTATATTTTGTCTTGTTTTTATCGTAAGGGGAATTTTTTTTTCAACTGACGAAGACATGTCTAACAGGGGAAAAAATCGCCTGTGTTTTCATAAGTCTCTCCTCGGAAGGATACTGGGTGAACCATAAAGCAAAAAAAGTGATTTATTTGATGACAAGCATTCACCATAAACGAGGGCCCGTAAGAGATTATGCGAAAGCGAAATGGATCGGGATTGTTTCGCTTTGTTTCACTTTACTATGGAATAACACTATAAAGAGCGTAGTAGAGGGAGAGAGAAGAAAAATCTTAATTGTTTATTTGAGCTTTTATGTACATTAAAAAAAGTTGTTAAAAAAAAACAGCGAATCGTTTAACTTTCATTAGATTTTTTTCCCTACTCCTTCCAAGAGGGGAAAAAACAAGTTAAGGCCTTTCGGGCATTATCATGTACAAAATGCCATGATGTAATGAGAAATATTAGGCTGAGAGCCGTTTCCTCGTCCGTGACTCATTAGTCTATCCGAGTCGCTTGTCAAGGCTCGTTGCTTGCGCCGGCTAATTTCTTTTAAATTTGTTACCCAGGCAGCGGTGGCGGCGCGAAATGTTTGCCGGAGGGCGCATTAGTCGCCCAAGACATTTACGACGTTGGCCAGCAGAGGTCGCTCTATGCAAGTGGAGCGGGGGAGGTTGGGTAAGAGAAAGGGGGGGGGAGGTAAAAAATGATTAATAACATAATTAAAAACAAAATAGCGCTGAGTTTTAGGGGTTGACCAAAGACATCGAACCAAAGTTTCTAATGAATTTCTAAGCAGGCAACTTTTAGAAGCACCGAGATAAAAAGGGCGAGGAGAGCCGAAAGAGAATTGCATTACGGCGGAATGACAAGTTTTTCTCAGATTATTTAAAAGGTTTTTCCCTTAGAAAAAAAAATTCCCCAAGCATTTAAATTTTATTGTAATTTCCCATTCCTGTGTTCCCTGGTTCCGTTTCTTAACCCTCTTCTCAAGTCTCTTTTGCTGTTTTCTTTTACTATCGAGTAGGAGGACGGATCTTCCTCGTAAACGAAGAGCTTTAATCGTATTTCCTGCCTATGAATATGCAACATGTGCAATTAAAGCCCTCGCCATTTGCCTAGGGCTCACGAATTGGGGAGCCCCTCTTATCGTTTGCAACTGGGAATCTGATGGGGTGTTTGGATGATGTGCATGAGCTGCAACTGTCTCGTAAACAATTTTATTTACCTAACAAAGAAAGTTGGACCGATGACTTTTAGCCAACCCATTTCCTTACATTGTAAAATGCAAATGCCTAGAATAATGGGTAAAGAATTAAGTCAGGCCCATTATCGGAAAATTAAAAAAGGGGAAATAAATAATATTTTTTTCCCTCTTAAAACACATCTTAAAAATTAAACACAGCGAATTAAAAACAAAGTTTAGCTAACATAAATACAAGAAAACTTTTGAATAAATGTAAGAAGCACAGTTTCTATTTAAAAAAATATCTTAAATCAAGATGTACTAATACGTGACCATTACATTAAGGCAATGGAAGATCTATAATGGGCTTCCTCAAATTTTGAAAAAATAACGTAATATAAATAAAATATAAGTTGTCTTTTTAACTGTAGAATGAAATTGAAATATCTTCAGGCAAAAACATACTGTTTCACCAGGTGTACAAAAGCCCCAGTAATGAAATTCTCTCGATTATTTTACAAATCTCTTCTGGCTAATCTATGTTTTAATTGTACAAATACTACAATGTTTGCAGGAAAAAAGATAAATAAAGACTTGCAGGTTGTCTCTATAAACGATCCGAGGGTTGATAAAACTTACTGTTGCAATAGAATTAACAATCGTATTAAGAAATTAACCATTGCAAGGGAGATGTAGTACTAAAGTACCGACAGGGCCTCCTTAACTCCGGCCTTAAATTTCATAATAATCTTCATAGTAATCTTGGTCTATATTAAAAGATCTATAGTACATCTTATCAGAATCCTTATTCAAAGCGGGAGAATGAAGATTTGTAAGTTATTATTTATTCGTAATGTAACAAGTAATTCCATAGAACTGTTTTATTTTTCATAATAACAGTGAAGTAAAAACATTGACTTCCAATATCAAATGAAAAAGGTATAAATAGTAGAGTAAATAGGGTAATAAACCGCTTTGAAAATTTTATAATATTTTTTTAACAATAAAAAAAACCATCTCTGAGAATTGCTTTTGTTTCTCCTCCTTAACAAATGGCCAAAACAATATCGTTACAAATTGCTCCACGCCTGCGTAATAACCATTCAGTTAGTTAGTTCGTAAGTTCATAGGCGCAAGGTCAACAGCTAGGTCAATTTCCCCCCCCCCCCCCACCTTTCGCATGACTAATATCTTTACAGAACCTAGAGAATTCAACAAGACACTATTCTTTTACGCATTCGGGGACAAACACAAACATCCGTTATCATAACTATTCAGTAGCAGATTAATTGATATTTGACGATGAGCTTGAAATTTTTAAAAAATACTAAAAATATTAAAACGGACATACAGATAATTAGCTACCATTTTGAGCTATCTCCCGAGTTTTTATGTGCTCGAAATGCTCATTAAAAGCGGGGAGAGTTGTTTGTGAACAGATGTTTTTAAGTATATAAGTATGGGTCGACCCCAATAACCTTTATTCCAATGAATGATTTCGGTCCAAAATTCAGAATAATATAAGTCATGCCTAGAGAAATCTGCATACTAAATTTCATTTCTTTACAGATTCGTATGCCATATAATCGGATTGACTCTTATAACCCTGATTCTAATCTGGTCCAAACAGAAAATGGACTTCTTTGAAGCACTCTATATACCAAATGTCAAACTTTTACGTCATAGTGTCAAAAACATGAAGGATACAGACAGGTGATTATGGTAGAACTAATAAGCAACTCCATGATCTGTCAGTTGATACCAAAGGTATGCTTATAAACATAGCCTAAGTTCAGCGACTTTGTACTATACGGCATATGGAAGGTAAACCGCCAGAAGTTTTCTAGGATAAAACAGAATTACAATACTACAAAACTCCTGCATTCGTTCATTGCTTGGTTGCTTATTAAATCATCTTATCGACATTTAATTAAGAAACTGTGTGAAAAAATATTCATAAGAATTCAGCACGACACTTTTTAAATTAAAATTTTACGCTCATCTTACCTAAAAAACTATCATTTCGAGACTTTAAACATTCGGCATAGCAACCCAATAAGCACCTTTATACCAGTTTTCAATTGTTAATCAAATGCTAATTTTTGGCTTTGTTATTTTTTAATCATTATATCTCTAAGATAGGTTGGAAGTTATAATGAGTTTTCCGTTTAATTTCTTGAATGCAGGCCTTTTTTATTAACTTTTTTTTATTTAAACATAATATTTCATTTAAATTTTAAATTATTTAAGCCACGTTAATGAATAATTTTTGGAGTGGAAGGTTTTCGCGGTGATTAATCATCTTCTGAGAAACCGTTTAATAAATGAGATCTTTTGTCAAGGAAAAGGTTTTTCTTCGCTTGCAAGGAGTTAGAAACTCTTGCTTGAAGACGCTCGCTTAAAAATCTCTTGGCGACGGGCTTCGAGAAAACCCTACCCCCGAAAAAAAAAAGAAGGGGAAAAAAAAGAGAGCAGCCACGCTTGAACACGAGAGCTTCTGACAAAGACTGTGTAGCGTATAATGTTATCTGGCCATTCATTATGTCCCACTGAGCATTTTTTATTTATCGCGTCCAAGGAAATGAACATCTTTTCACGGGTACCACGAGTTGAGGGGTTGGCGAGGAAGCAAGAGGAGTGGCTGCGTGTGCCTACTTATCCTCCTCCTCCTCCTCCTCCCATAACCCCTTCTTGAGCTACCCCTTCCCCTCTTTCGCTTATTTTTTCCTATTTCCGTTCACGGGCCCTGTCACCGGCTTTTCGCCCCACCAGCCTCGAAAGCGTGGGCGGTGCCAAGAGCGAGCCAGCGAGGCATGCATCGCACGGTCCCCGTCGCCACCGCGCTTTGGAGGCTCCATGCGGCGACAGTGCCAACAAGCAGGGACATAAACTTGACGATTTCCACAGTCATTTGCTAATGAAATCACATAACAGAGCACTTGGAGGATTAAACTCGTTCCTTGTAGCTCCGCCTTGGGGTTTAAATTACAAATGTTGCTCCTCCAGCCCCAGTCATGTTCGTTTTTCCACCCTGTATCTATTGTAAAGAATTGGCAAAACGTTCCGAAGAGGCAGTCGGCGAAGGAAAGAACGACGACGAAGTGTAGAGAGAAGGAAGAGGAAGAAAGGAAAAAAACCCCGAAACCTAAAAGCCAAAGTAATGTAGCAAGAGAAACTGTTGCGCCTTCAACTATCTCGATTCATCATGGGAAACCACAATAAACGCCAAAAATCAGCAAAGATCATTATAGAGTCCCCCACCTAAATTCGCTATAATTCATTAGAAACTTGACAGAAATAAGGCAATATCGCTTTATTTTATTTATACAATAGTCGAGATATTATGCCCACTATGTAAATTTTTAATAGGTTCGATGGTAATTGTTTTTGGGGATTAATGTGCTTTCTGACATTTTGCGTTTGTATGGTTCTCAAAACGATTCATTTACAATAACCATGCACATACAATTAGTAGATGAAGGAAAGTAATTAAAAATGACGAGATTTAAGTCCAACTGAGCAATGTAAAATTCTTAACAACATTAACTTTTCATGTCCTAACTAGGAAAGACGATTCCTACGCTTTAACTTCGCCTGAATAAATCGCCGCTGTTTCTACTCCTACTCCAAGCGGAAACTCATCCTACTTAGCACTTTAGGTATAGAGAAACAAGTCTTGTCTTATTTAACTGTTTGCTCTATAGGACAATGCGTTAAAAGTTAAGTATTTGCTCCCGAGTACATAAGCGAAGTCTCTATTGGTTTCCTCTGAGTTATATACAATATAAGAATAAAAACATTCGATTATGACAATTATGGTTTTAAGTAAACATTATTAATAAAAGATAAATCAACTCGTTAATCAAATTTATATTGTGAACTGAAGCTTTTTTTTATGAAAATACACGACCCTATCAAAAGTCAGGCACAACCCTGATTTGAATGAAAATGAGACATTCCTTTGGAATTTCACTGTTGGCATTCTTCCCAGCACTACATAACAATGAGAGTATGCTATTATGAGATGATGCTTGCGTGAATGCTATAAGAATGTCTCAAAGAAAAGAGCTTTCAGACTTCCAAAGAGGTACAATTGTTGGGTGCCATCTCGCAGGCAAAACTGTTAGAGAGACGTCAACCCTCCTAAACATCCCGAAATCGACCGTTCACAACATCATCCGGGCATGGAAAGAGAAAGGCACCACAAGTGTTCCGCCTAGAACTGGAAGACCCAAGATCATGTCGGCTAGAGACCAAAGGGCTCTTCGTAAAGTGGTCACACACATCGCTTAATGGACTGACAAGATCGTTCATAGAGTCGACGGGAACAACTGTAAGCACCCTGACTGTTCGCAGGGAACTGCATGCAATAGGTTTTTATGGCAGAGCGGCCGGTCACAAACCTCACATGAGCACCAGCAACATAGCTAGGAGATTGCAATGGTACCCGATCTGAACCCCATCGAACATCTGTGGGACGTGTTGGAACGTCGATTGCGCGCTTGTGCGGAACGCCCGAAATCCTTGACCGAACTGTCCAAGACACTTATGGCAGAGTGGCGAAAATTGCCTGTCGAAACGTATCAAAAACTTGTGGACATTATGCCCCAGAGAGTAGAAGCTGTGATAGCAGCAAAAGCTGGACCAACAAGATACTAAAATATGTATATTTTTGAGTGTTTCTATTAAAGTGATGGTGTCCCATGACTTTTGATAGGGTAGAGTATTTACATACCCATTTCTATTCGCAATACCCTATTTTTTGTAAAGTGTTTTTATCATGTACTAAAAATACACCAAAACAAGCTTTGGCAAACTTACGCACAAAAATTCACAACTATAGTCAAACAGACAAATCATAAGAATTGCTCCTCCTGCAATTGATCACGTGGTCATAACGTTGTTTAATTTAATCAGCCAATCAGCGACTGCCTTAACCTCATTGCACAAGTCCTTTATTTATCATTCATATTTCTTGTTTAAAGTGGGCTTTGTTCAACACGTGCTCAAGCAACATGTAAAACAAGAAAGTACGATTCTTCTGAGGAAAATTAATTTCGTATTAATTGCAAAAGAGGCCCTTATCAGGGCCACCAATTTAACACCAACCTCTGCACTAGGCTAAATTTTATTTCAGCTAGTTTCCATGGTAACGCAATGATTGGCAGTTCTTATGATTCGCCGCTCGGAGTATAGGCAACGAAACAAATTATAGTGGTCTCCGAGATAGCAAATGAAAGCAAACTACCCAAATTTTGTTCAAGAAGACTGCTGCATCCTTGTACCATCGGTTGACGCTAGCACATAGGTGCAAACAAAATGGCGGTCTCGCAAGAATTTAGTAGACTGACTGCAGCGAGGCATAGTTTGGCATAAAGATTTCGTATGAGAGATTTCAAGAGAGGGTAGTCTGCGCACAAAAGAGTACTCTGAATATTAGGTATGACTCAATGTTGTCTTTTTCTTTCAGAAGACAATCAGTTCATTTCCTCTCATTCCTGCTGATCTCCACGAACTCGTTTCACCTTCGGTTATCACTTAAACAAATTAGTCACCTCATGTGGTTGCGCTACCTGGATACCTTCAGTGTCTAGCAAATATAAAAAATCTTGTTAGATTGTGTTTCATTTGATATCTCGAAGGCAAGTATTTTTTGCTTCGTTACGAGTTGGAAGTTTTGAAATGAATTATTCATAAGAAATTATGAATAACCATATGTTTGCAAACATTCAAACGATTTCACAGAAATCGGCAGTGATAACATATTAGACAGGACATTAGGAGACAAAATTGTTAGGTTTCCGGATCATATTTCTAAATTAAGTGAAAAATCCCTACAATCTTTAACCGCATCCGCAAGCGTTATATGTCTTACTCCTAGATCTGTATACAAATCTTCTAACATTACTGGGTCTCATTTATGTAATATGGATATAGCTTGTTACGAGAATATAGCCAGAAGATATTAAATTCTCCTGGCATCTTGAATTTAACGATACAAAATATCTAGTTGGAAAACAAATCACATCTACATTTGGAATCAATAATTTTTGATTTTACTACTTTTTCTTTTTCATTTTATTCAAATGTGTCAAATAAGGCCACGAAAATGCTGGCATTTACAGAATTTCTGCAAAAATGGACATAAATTGCCTCTGAATTGCAAAAGCACAAAATATTCAGCCTTCAATCCAGTAGAAAGCAGTTTAAAGAAATTTTTTCACTGTGACGACGCTGAGAAACGGCGGTGGTTCCAACTTCGTAGCTTCACGAAGAGTGCAAATGGTAAATCGAAGAGCAATCGCATTGGTCATTCATGGAAATTTCTCTTCGAAGCAGGCTAGGGAATTCGATTGGATAATATCAGACGTACACAGTTATTTTGGTAATTTAGGTGAACATCACATTGTAAATTTAATTAAACAAACTTAAGTAACGTGCGCTTCCTGATTTAATCCCACCCTGTCTCCATATTAGCGGGTAAACTGCTAATATTGATGAACGAGCAGCAATTATGAAATCAACAGTGAAGACAAATTAATTTGATTTGTCGATTACTTCTCCCTAGAGAAAGGATAAAACTTTTCGTCTAATTTAAGCGCAGGCTGTTATTCTCAAATTTGCCATTCAAACCTTCATTGATTTTAACTGCAAAAGTTGATGATAGGGCGCTAAATTAATTCTCTTGCGTTACGTATTATATTCGTTTTGTGTATTAGTTGTAAGTAATCATACTACATTCTCTTAGATTAAGAAACGAATAAAATAATTGCAGAGCATTCGAATCTTTCATCTTGACATTATTAATGTTTTCTGCAATTTCATAAATTAGTTCCGAAATTGCATTTCTTCTTAAGCAATTCTCCGTATATGCCAGTTCAAATGAAGTTGAAGTTATTTCCTTTTGGAAAAGTTGCCCTAGATATTCAATTTGGTTGAAAACGAATTTAGAAGTCATAATTTGAAACTTACGCTTTCCAGTCCTTCCAATTATATTTCTCGCTTCAAAATGGGCCAGACTAATAAAAACTCATAATTTATTGAAAGCATACATCATAACAGAATAGTACAAATATTAAAAAATATGATTTTTTCCCCTTAAAAATATAGATGAATAGTGCATATATTTCAAAACCGCACTGAATCATATAATGTTAAAAAAATTTTAATTTAAAGCTAAAAAATAAAAAAGACTAGAAAAATTTTCTTAACAAAATAAAATTTACGTTCCCATTTCAAATAGAAAAAAACTTCTCAAAGTAAGTGATAAAAAAAAAAAAACCGACTTGCGGTCTAATTTTGTAGCGTACTTTCTCTCGTTTGCCTTTGACCCTTATAAGCTTTCTTTTCAGTGTCTCCAATAAATTTGGAACTTTTTGTTCAAATACGGAAGGAAGGCATAACATCCGAGAAAAACTTTGCGGCAACCGCTGAATGAAGAGAAAAAGAAATAAAGAGAAGAAAAAGTCCCCGTTTTGGAGAACGAAAAAAAAAATTCCTCAACCCAGCCTTCCTCAACGAACGCAATGCTTATCAGACCAAATGGACGGAAGACAACCGCTTGCTGTCCATCTTCTGTTTGCGCTACCCTTCTGGAAGGTTCCATCCGCTCCCGAGGAGAGAGAGAGAGAAAGAGGGATTGGGATGCACGCAGTCAGTCGGGTGTTGGCTCGGAGATGAGCAAGCATCCGCTTAGTCAATTTACACACTTGGGGAATCACGAAGAGTTCCAGGCCGACGCCGAAACGAGTGGAAAAACCCATCGCATCCAGGAAGGAATGGTGGGGTAGGGAGGGGGTGGAAGGGGGATAGTAATTTAGGCCTCGCGTGCTCCAAAAAAACGCGTCTTTATGTAGGGAACAGCTTTAATGATGCTTCCAACTTGAAAAGGACCCTTTGCTTGCCACTCCATAAATTGTCACAAAATCACAGATAAAAACATTAGATACTTTTAAAATATGTAATACTGCAAGATAATATGGCGCCTGGGTGCAAGGGAAAAGCCGTTTTCGAGAGATTGCCATTTAAAAAGTGTTTTGGACTATAAAAATAATTCTCAGAAACATCAGGTTTTTTAATACTATTTTTTCCCCGCATTAGCTGTAGAACACAGCTGAAAAAAAGACGGAGGAAAGTGAAAGAAGAAACGCTGGAATTAAAGAGGAAGAAAAAAAGATTATATGCCTGGGAAATGAGCCAAAAGGAGAAACACACATACAAAAACAACATCTAATGAAAGAATCATTTCGGGGGGGTTTTAAGAAAGAAAAGAAAAAAAAAACAAAAAAACAAAACCCAAATAACTTTTTTATGTATGCGCTTCATAGAGATCCATTAAAATTAAGCATTCGTAATCTTAATAGTTTCGCGGAGGGAGATCCATTACTGTACATTAAAATGAAATATAGACAACACCATTACCATAAATTAGGAATTGACGCCTGAAATAACAGCAATTATCCTGTAACATCTCTTTACTGGCGAGCAAATGGTAGTTTCAGCTCGGAATATGTACAAGCGTCGCATATTCTATTTTATATTATTTAAACTTAATTTCAATCAACAGGAAATGAGGTCGGGCAGAGAGAGAGGAGATAATTTACTCTTTCCGGCTCCAAAGTGGAATGAGTATTTTGCAGAAATTACCAAGAAGGGGGAGGAAGGGAGTGAATTTATGAAGCGCGGATGATTGCCTTTCCTGGATCATCTGGATACCTGCGGAAACACGTGACCTTTCAGCATCAGCAATGCAGCTCTCTAACATTAACACTTAAACGATATCATTAAGTTATTAAACGTTCCATGAAAATCACCCTTCCAAAAGTAGGGTCCTCCTAATCCTTATTAGAGTTATCCCATTTTTTATTGATGGTAATGTTTTAGTAGAACTAATAACCGTGTCATAGTCCATCCTATTGAGAAATGACTTAAGAAAACCTTTTCCAATTTATTTTCTATCTCGCAATGCGCACAATTTAATTAAAATAGCTTTATGTGTTGCAAATGTTTAAAACGAGAGGCTGATGAAGAAAAATTTGCCATCGTGGTATGGTTAAAAATTAAAATTAAGCCAGCATTCATTAGAATTGTTCCACATCATCCGAGGGGAAATTTACATACACCCACATACACTCTGTTTTCCATCTATCTTCAAATGGATCGTTGGCTTGATTTACAATTGAAGTCGGTTTAAAACACAATTCTCTCGGCTGCCTCGCATGCAGATGAGTTCATTCGCATTCAAGGCAATCCGTCTTAAAGCGCCCATTACACCTTCCCGAAATCTGCAAATTCCCAAGATGCATCAAATATTAGGCGAAAATGAAACGAATGCTCTTCACACGAAGCCCAACTCACTCAATGCTGTTCGTGGCATAAATAATGGAAAGAAAACATACAAGAAAAAGAAAAGGGTGATATATGTTGCATAATAATCACATTTGATAATAAATGAACACATTAACAAAAAATCAGATTAATTAAATTACAGCTTTTATCAACAGCCCTAATTATAAAATGTCTTAAGTTATTTTAATATATCGACGATTTCTAGATTTCAAGATTTTTTTTTTATAAAATTAGTTCTCATATCGTGATAAATTTCCGATATTACTTTCTTCGTTAGAATTCAGTAAAGAAACTGGACCCAAACTATTCAAATTTTATGAGAAATCTTCTACCCAATTAATATTCAGTTTTGAACAGCACTAAAAGAGCTCAATCCTTACCTAATTTTCAATTTCATATATAGCTTTCCTATTTTACCTAATTTTATTTTGATCACCAGACCTCTGAATTGAGAACTCATGATTTCAATTTAATTCGTTTACTTCCTTAAATAAATCGTAAAGTTCTAATTTTCGTTTGAAAGTGGTTATGTAATTATTTATAAATAAAAAAATTGATCAGTAGAAATTCAGTTTTATGGAGTCCTAAAATAAATAAATAAATAAATAAATAAATAAATAAAAATCCATGCAATATGTTAAAAAATGAATTTTTCATGCTGATATATACTCACAAGGGAATCCCTCGAACATGTATGTCACAGATTTCTACCAAATTGAAATATGTTACTCATCTGAAGCTGCTATAGATGCTTGCAAAATAAGAGAGTGCGAAATTGTGTTTCTTTCAAAATAAACCGCGAAAACGAAACAATTTCAGCATACATAGCCATACAAAGACTCCATTGTTAAAGCCGTTAGGCTATGTGGGGTTCCCTTGTCAGTAAAAAGAAAAGAAACGATACCACTTTTCCACAATAAATATTTTATCTGCGGATGCGCATTTCGAGCGAATATATATTATCTGGTTGAGAGAGTATATATTTTAACAATAATTACTGGGAAAGGAAAGAAGACCATCAGAAATGCTAAATCGCTCGTTCGCAAAATTCTTATCTTGCTAACTTTGGAAGAGGGTAATAGCCATATTGTGTAATAGAGATGTTCTGATTTCATTAGCTAAATAAAGAAGAGCTAGAGTATCTTTGAGTAAATTACCTGCCAAGTAGCATGATAAAGCGGAATTTAGAGAAAGGTTCATTTTCAGGATTGCAATAAACTGATGTCAGAGTTTTCGGTTGTGATTGTGTGTGTCAATTCTTCCATCTACTTTTGTTTCAGGCTTTTCATATTTAAAAGGATGCATTCATTAAATAGATTAATAAAGATAATTAAAAATTATTAAACTAATTATCATGGTTTCAGACATGCATCGAGTTTTTGTACAATATCATTGAAGCAATAAAATGCATTCTTATATTATCACTTTAAATTATTAATTTCAAGGAATTGCATAATTTACATTTCAAATACTTAGTTGTTACCTTTGTAAAGTTTAAATTCAGATAACTGCTTTGAGAATTCATCCCCTTCTTATTCATCAGAAAGGGTTTATATGAGCTTATGGCAATGAATATTTAACACTTTAAGTTTTAGAAACAATCTCCTTTTACTGTCGAGTATTTGAATAAGAGTGTTTAATAATTTTGATTGGATTTCATAAAATTTTAAAATTTAATAAGAATAAGCGCGAATTAAATGTATACTAACTTGACGTATTTTCGAGTTGTACAAACTAATATTTCGATTCATAAATTTATTTTGGCGAAAAGTTTGGGTGTTCATATAATAATAAATGATGAGGAGAAAGGGAGCTTTAGAAAATAACTTAATAACTTAATATTTACTCAAATTAAGTGTTAATATATGGAATTGCTAAGAGGAGTCCGCCTACACTCCGAGTTCCCTTGATAATTAAATTGTCTGCCTACGACAAATTAGAGAATAATTCTAAATACGGACGTGGAAAGTAAAGTGAAACAATTAGTAGTTCCAAAATAAGTACAAGGTGGCCCAAAGCCTACTTATCAGAATTAACCCTCAAATTTCCCAGCTAATACCAAATATAATTGTTTGAAAATTGTGTGATATGATCGTGGCTTCAAGGCATTTGGTTTAACGTGTTTGTTGAACGCACTGGATTATTCCAAACACTATGTGAAAGACAAGATTTACAAGAAGAACCCTAAATTCTTCCGGGTTGCGGACCGGGCCTTCCTATTGCGATTGTTAAACCGGTGGTGACTGCACATGAAGACTATCATATAACCATGCGTACCAGAAACAAAAATTGTTTTACACAAAATGCCTAAGACATCAGGCGAGCTGAGAATATGAAATTTTAGTTCTTCTAACAGATGTTCTCATGAAGGTGGTGGCCAATTTTGCAGTCCAATTTCACAGAATCATTGAGCGTGATGGCAAACACCTCGATAAACGGATAATTATGGCTGGGAAATTTTGGGTATGAGCAAACATGTTAAACAAAATGCCTTGACGTTAGATAGGTTTTTGGGCTACCCTGTATTTTCCTCTTTTAAGAATACTAGTCCTGATTTGCGAAAAAAATTTTTACCTTTGAATTGATTGGTACTAAAGTGAACCAAAATAAGAAAGTTTTTCGATGATGGGCTGATCCAGGACAAACTAATGAAGCACCATGGAACCTCATGTTAATATTAAAGCAAATATATTTGTTTAAAGGTACCTTAGACTTTTATAGTTTTGAAATCATTTCTAAATTATCATTTGTTATCGACAGTATACGAATCTCCTGGAAGTGTGTTGTACGGGGAAGTCATGTTCAAGATTTCAGCGTAATGAGGGTTTGCAAATGCAAATAAGAAAATGGGTATTTTTATTTATTGAAAGGTTATTTCAATGACCAAATTAGAAATAATGATCTATGATTATTATTTTTTCATAAAAAATAGTTGAAACCACAGACGAAATCGATTACGCATGCCTGCTTGAGAATGTTCCCTCTTTTAGCTTAAATTGAACTTATTGAAAACGGACGGAGTGGAGGGGAAAGTCTCATTTTCCATTGAAAACACTGTTTTTCGATTTTTTTTTTTAAAAAGATTTTTCTCCTCTTTCCTCCCCTTTTCCCCCTCGAGTGAGACAACCCTCTCGTGGCACAATGAACCTTTCAAAGTCCTTGTTTGCGCAACCCAATGCGTCCTAATTATCAGAGACCTCTCGAAAATTCTGACTGATTAATCGTCGTCTGGCGAGAGGAGTGTGGGAGGGGGCCGAAACTGGCTCCTTTCAGAAGACAGGGACGACTTTCACTTCACCCCTAGCTCGACGAGTCGGACTATCCGTCTCCTTCTTTAGCCCTGATTCTGCATAGACGGGTGTTGGTTGGCGATAGGAGGAAAGCTTTTCAGCTCATCGGGGTTTGATCTGCTCGAATCAGCCATCTGGGCAAAGCTCCCTAAGGACGTCCAAGAGTATGCGAGTTCTCTTTTCTCTCTCTCGTTCTATCTCCATCCCTCTCCTCTCTCCCTTCGCCCCGCTTTTGATAAGAGGTTGCGAGGAGTTCCTGAAACAACCTGAGGTTCATCTATTCATCTGTGAGCAATCTATTTGCCCAACAATTCCTCCTCTCCGATCGTCTAGGGAGGAAAAGAAATAGAAGAGGAGGGGAAAAAGTTCTTTGCAACTTAACCCAATAATAACCAAAATCCATCGGTTCAAGAAAACTCTCTCTCTCCTTCTTGTAAACCCCTCCTCTTGCTAAGGAAAAAAAAAGACGAAAAATACAATCAGCCATTAGGCGAAAGGAACAAAAGGAGAAAATTTATGCCACCGACAGAAGCTCGTTTATAAAACAACTCCTGCAGAAGAAGAAGAAGTAGAAGAAGGAGAAGGGGAAACGTCGAAAGAAGCATTCACCGTGAGAATAGAAAGCGAAATACGTGGATGAGAGTGAGAGAGAGAGAGAGAGAGAGAGAGAGAAAAAAGAGGTGAGCAAAAAAAGGCCCCAACGACTTGCCTTTTATAGCATTTATATGCTTTGTATCAAGTGATAAAAAAGTAAGGAAGATTAAAAGAAAGTCTCCATTTGGAAAATGTCAAATCCCTGTGCAGGATAAAGAATGGTATTGCGAGGAATTTTGCTCGTAAAAGAAGCCATATTTAAAATTTCTCCAGACTATATTGGGCAAGATGATAGAATAAATTTTTACCATTCCATTACTATTTTTTAAAGCTTTACTCTTTCAAAGCTTATGTTTAACGACATAAAGTTTAAGAATAAGATGCTGAATAATAAATTGACTTCAAGATATTTTTTACTTTTCAGTGTGTGCAACATTTTGTTTTGTATATTTCAACAAATAACACAGGCCAAAAATGAAAAAAAAACCCACTTTCTTCTTAATTCTTCGTAATGTATTTCGGTGTGCTGAATTAAAAAAGGATAATAAAAAAGTCGCATCACGCGTACCATTTTTGCATAAATGTCATTTCATTAGTTATGATAGTATACATAGTAGCAGTAAGATATTTCATTGTATTTATACGGAAAAATGGGCCTCTTCACTTTCATTTGTTGAACAGAATTGAGATACCAGCGCTCCTAGCGACATCAGCAGGTTGGATGTATCCATGTTTCCCTTTGTGAATTGGGACAGCAGAGCGCGAGATAAACATTGGAAACAAAACAGTGGTCACCAAAGAATAATATGCAGCCGCAGATCGAGAACATTTTGCGTGAGAGTTTAAAGAAGAATTCTCTGCACATCAAACTGGACATCATGAAACAGTGTGTCAAAGCACTGCCAAGTTGCACATGTCTCTGCGACAAATTCCCACACTGTCATAAGCCAAGGTTAAAGTAGGTATTTTCGATAGTCCAGGCTTAAGAAAACTAATATCAGAGGAAGACTTCCTATCAGTGAAGTGGAAAGAGAGGCTTAAATTGGATTTAACAGTGTTCGAATTCAGCGATCCAGAAAACTGTATATTCATTTAAAATTTTCAAAAAAATTTTTTTGAACTTTCATTTTATTTGCTTGTGTAATTGTTTGAAAATTGTAAAAATGCTGACATCTTTCATAAATAGTAGGGAATGTTATCCACACACAGAAAGTAATAGTTTGAATTTACCTAACCTCGGTGCTATAACTGAAAATTGTTGCTGTGTGCGTTAGCTAATGCTCTGTTAAAATAATTACCATCCATAGCCCTTGTGTACCAAATAGCCTATGTTCTTTGATTCAAATCATATATTGTTATAAGTTCGAAATAAAAAAAATATTTCTTCCTCCCCCCAAAAAATGCATGTTCCTACAGAGCAACAACAGACTGGAACTCTCCCGTTCAACCCACGAAGTTCGATTTAACTGTGTATCAAAGTTGCCTGCAAACTTGTCACCAGTTTAATAACAAGATATTTAATTTGTTATTGGAGCCATTTTTCTATTTTATTCACGCTTATTATAAATTCATTAGTTCCTTTGTTTGTTATAATTTGATTTACATTCTATAATTGCAGTATTTCTATCCATTAGTGGATGTTTTAATGAATCATAATAGGGACAAGTAAAATTGCCTCCAAAATTGAAGCGAAAGTAAAATCAATTAAGGTGAGACTTAATGGCAGTATAAAATGCATTGAAAAACCTGGTGGCTTGCATATACTAAACCTATCCTTACACATGAAATTTAATCAAATACCACAAGACTTCTCGAAACACGATATTCAGTTTAAAATAAACAACGTTTAATTATTTTCTCAATTAAAACAATTAAAATTCTCAAAACTCCAATGAAAAATCAAACAGGAAATGAGGCTGATGAATGCTGCTACCTCTTGTTGAAGCTTCATGATATCAAAGCTATTTCCAATGGACAAAAGAATCGGACATAAATTAAAATAATTTTTTTTTTACTTTTATTAACTTTCTACGTTTACCTCTAATGAAATAACAATTTACCTCTAATTTAACAATAACAATTTTATTGCACCGCTGAGTAACTATTGAAAATTGAGAATACGGAGGGTTGTTTACAATCTATGGTAACAGTTTGCATGGCGCGTGACGTCTCAACCAATCAGCGTAGGTATGCAAATTTATGTAAAAGTACAGGTGAGTACTTAAACTTTAGTGTGGCAGGCGGCGGATTAGTTTGCTCGGAGAAATGCCGCCGAAAGTGTCACAGTTTTGGGAAGGGTACATGACAGCCCTTTCCGACGCGAAATTCAGTTATTCCGCAATAATTACGGCATGTAGGAAAAGAGGTTTCACCATTTCGAAGAAAGGAGTTCATAACGTGTTGGCTGGTGTTGGTTTGGCCCGTACAGGACAGATTTTCGGGACTGCAAAGCAAGCAAATCCAAGGACACCTACAAGTCGCACAAAGGCTGTCATTCGGAAAGTCAAGAAAATGGTGACGGGGAACAATCCAGCGACCCAAAGGACCATTGCTGCTAAGGTAGGAACATCTCTTCGTACCGTAAACAAGATAATCCATAAAGATTTGGCACTGCAAAAGAGACATAAGAGCAAGGTTTACAAGCTCTTGCCAAGGCACATTTCAGAACGTAAGACCAATTGCAGAAAACTGTATGAATGTCATCTCGCTGGGGATAAATGGAAGTATGTGGCCACATTAGACGAAGCATATGTTTATCTGTCGGACTGCAATAAACCAAGGGCGATTTTTTATCGCCCACTGGGAGCCAAATCGTTTCCAAATTGGTACAGAGAATGTCGTGAAAGTTTTTGAAGGGATTCATGATCGTCGCGGGTTATTCCTATAAAGGCAAGCTACAGATACGGAGAGTGGCTCAAAATGTAAAGGTGAATTCTGCGTACTATCAGGAACACGTTCTGACACTAATTTACTACCTGCTCAAAAGATGAATAAACGCCATCTTTATCTAATACAATAACAATCTTGCGATGCAAACTTTCCATTTTCCTGATAACATATTTTAAAGTGTGTAAAAAATTTTTTTTTCTCCTTTTCATAGACTTGTAATGTGTTTTAGCTGCTTGTGTAATGCAAAGAAAAAGCAAAGTAAATTTCGGTAGAATATAACAAGCTGTTGTTAGGATAAGCCGTATCAAACGAACTCTTAGAAACAGAGAGGAGACGTATCAAGGTATCCACAGATCAGTAAGGTCAGTTCTATTTATTATATTTTTCCTTATATAATAACTTCTGGAACTCTTAGAAGAATTTCATACCTGAAATTCAAAACCTAATTTGAAATGATTGAACTCCAATGATATGAAAATTTCTGCATCAGTTCTCCAATGTTAAAAGCCATGTCAATCCAATCTAAGTACCGAAAAAATTAAACTGCAGTCATCTACCGAAAATTCTAGATCCATTGAATACTTTCCATTATACCACTTTAATTGTATATTTAAAAATATTATAACAGTTCAATCTTTATATTTTAATAAATCGCCATTCCATCACCACTTGTTTCTTTCACCTTCTTTCACCTCCCCGACTTCGGATCGGCAGTTTAAGCAATCATTCGAAATCCATTGGATAATGCGAAATAACTTTTGAGTTTTTCCAATCGATTATTATTGGAATCTCCGTGACAGCGGAGCCGATGCGAACCAATCGGTTTCGGAAACGAGGGCGCAGTCGGGCTGGAAGAAAAAAAAAAAAAAAAAAAAAAAAAAAGAGGCATAATATGGCTCCCCTTATATTTCCAATCCATAAAATTCGTGCCTACATTGATGAATTCGGCGGGAGCCGTTGGTGCCCAAAGCTACTGCATCCAAGCGACAGTAATTCCTGGGGATTGGAAGAAACCGCGTGCACAACTATTATTGGTTTCAATCACACCTAGAACAGAAGAGAGCGAGAGAAATCTGCATGTCTCGTTGATTTCCATGGAAACTGCCGTCGGAGATTTGGCTACTGCCGTAGCCGTGGCAACGACCTGGTCTGCATGATATTGGTTCCCGGAAATTCTTGCCCATGTTTCTTCTCCTTCGCCTCCTCCCCTTTCCTCCACGCGCGACCATCTCTCTTCGCAATCAGTGAGTGGCCAAATAAATTTACAGGAGGGTCTCCACGTACTCCCTCAGGGGCCGTGTGTAAAAGGAACCGCGCCACCCAAACCCGAGCCCGTTATAATAGCGAGATTTATTCCCTCCAAATTGAAAGCACACATTCAATAGATATTATTAAAAGAAAACAAACCTATAAAACTTAAATAAATAAGCAAATACCCCGATACGAAATGATATTGACTCAAGTTGAGAGAGGAGATTAAGGCGAAGAAAGCCTTTATTGATCAACTTCGCAAATCCTGACTTACCAGGATTACCAATTCAAGACCAGTAAATGAAAACACTGGTTACAACTATGAGCCCTTTAGCATACACGCGCTATAACTCTCACCACAATTGTTAACATTTCTTTGCGCGACGCCTAGTGACAGTAGTCAGCAGGGTCGATAGGATTATGTTTCTAGTTTATTACCTAATTTCACGTTTCTTTTAAGACTTGACGAGGCGAAATTCACGAAGCCAGCATTGCTTAATTTTCATTTTCATGCCAGAATCGAATAATTTGGAATAAAATCCATCAACTCATAACTTGGCTTGTTTATATTTAACGTCTCATTTACCATGCTTTCAGCAGTTTCCACTAATGGAAGGGTGATTAATGGACGATAGATTAATGTAAAATAAAGGAAGTAACCTTCACGCACAAAACGGGATTCGAAAATGCGGCCGTTATAAGCGATTGCTGATTTAGAAAACACTATGACATGTACGTAACGAATTCTTGGAATCTTAAAGACATTACATTTCCCAAATTCGTCCTTAATCCAAGGTTGAGTATTGATTTCACCTTAATTATTTAAAAAAATTTTAACAGGAAAACCTTTTTTTGTTAGTATTATTTTATTTCAAAATATTTGGGGAATTATTATGGAATTTAATTTTTAATCGTCCCTGAGAAGATAAAAATTAGTGGATGGAGAGCAAGTAAGATGACATGATGACTGTGATTTTTGGTATTTGGATTAATGCACTCGACAATTTCTTTAATGCTATATGGTGAATTGTTCAATAATCTAGAGTATTAGGATAAAAAGAATGACACTGAAACAATTTTATGATTTGGCGATATTCGTATCAGTGGCGAATCATTTATCCAGTTTTTTTTTTTTTTTTAGAAAATTCATTTGCTTTCTTTAATTTATTCTTCTTTTTACTAATAGATAGTAAATTTACTTTACTGCAGAAATTGGATATTGATGTTAGTCTGATCAGAGAAAACTTCCCGCGAATGACAATCATGTAAGTCACATTTATTCTAGTCGTCAAAGTCTTCGTGGTACTTGACCATATCACGATTCCGGATTATTTTCATTTTAATGCCTTTATCAATGCCTTCCTCGTTAATGTTCTCAGACATTTAATCAAGTAGATTAATCGTAAAATCAAAGCTGCAATGAGATATTTGAAAGCTAGGTTTATATCAGAGTGCAGACATAAATACACGTACTGGGGAATTCATAATACGAGACTTGTCCGTAAAGTAAGTACCGTTTTGTAATAAAAACAAAATTACTATATATATTTTCAAAATTTTTTCTTTACCAAATTCTATGTACCTTTAACTATTTTTCAATCGCAGTTTTCACTTGTTCATCGCCGCTGAAATGCAGGCTCCCGATGATTTCTTTAGATCCTGGAACAGATTAGTTGGGAACAAATTGACCACCCGCTTTACTGTCCGGACCTCGCGTCTAGTGGCTACCACCTGTTCCGGGAGCTAAATGAGATCATCGGTAGCCTGCATTTCAGCGACGATGAACAAGTGAAAAACTGCGTGATTTTCTTCACCGACGGCAGCTTCTATGAAGTGATCATGCGGAAGTACATTGAGCGCTATGACAAGTGCTTAAATAAGCTTGGAAACTATGTGGAAAATAGTTAAAAATATTTAGATTCTGTAAAAATAAAAAATTTTGAAAATATATACAGGGTGTTTCTAAATGGAAGGACAATAAATACCTAGCGTGATCCTTTGCATGATAACAAACTTAAAGTTCCTTATGCAAAATGTTCAAAACTCAAATTTGAAGGGTCTAAACATCACGCGAAGTTTTCTAAAAGCTGGCGGAAAACGTCATTTAATCTCAATAGTTGCCACCGTTTTCTCGTGGCATAGCGCAGTTCATTATGTGAAGTGTTGGTGCAGAAAGTTCATAAATGATGTAACGACGCAATTTAAATTTTGAGTTTTCGACATTTTCGATAAGGAACTTTTTGCTTCCATTGATGCATGGAAATACCCTGTATAATAGTTTTGTTTTTATTGCAAAACGGTACTTACTTTACGGACAAGCCTCGTATATACGTAGAGGTAAATATCGTTTTAAAACATCAACAAAAAACATCCTCATCTCAAAAAACTTTATTATAAATACAAAAAGTAAATGCCTCTTATCTTGAATTAGCTTAGAACGTCCCTATCGGAATAAGAGCTCCCTCGCTATTACACAATCAATTCTTCTAATAAAATTTTAGGGTAACTTCTTTCAGTTAATTTGAGATGGAATGGATTTATTTAAATTGAGATTTATATATAATTGTGTACATATTTTGAATATCTTTTTTATTTAGTTTTTATTTATTTAAATAATTTTTAATAGCTACATGGGCTTCTTTTCATGTTGCCACATAAAAACATACTTAAGTATCAATTAATTAATATAGAATTATTTATTGCATATCATAGAAATATACTATACATAACAATATATATTGAAGCTTTAAAATATTATATAAATTTATTTCTATAACTTATTTCAAATAAGATTCCATTGAGTGTTTTGAAAAAATCTCAATTTCATTATAAATTCAATCAATAAAATTCCACATAAAAAATCGTTTCTTGGGAAAACAATTGTGACCAATGGCACTTCTTAAATGATTAGCAAGATCATTAAAATAACATGCAGCTGAAAAATAAAAAAGATCTTTTTGTCACTTGTTTTTTTACATAATTGTATTTCTAACAGGTTTCCATTGCGTCTTTTTGTAAATTAAAAAATCATTTAATCTATCTATAATAAATGGAATTAAGAGCCACATCAAACGATAGTACAATTTCCAATGTTAAGAATTTTAAGTTCAACAAATCTATGTTCAAATAAGAAAGTCCATTTAATAAGCAATTTTGATAGAATGTTTTACAAAATAAATTATTTGGATAGAATGTTTTATAAATTTATTTACTGGATAGACTATTAGCAACAATCAACTTTGAACATAATTTTTGATGGATTTCTATACAATTTAGATCGAAAGGTAAGTTTACCCAAATATATATCAAATGAAAACCATTAAACATATCGACGTCGCTTTAATCAATGCGACACTGATTGAGCCTACAGTAAATGTTCAAAGTGGCCCCATTCTCCTGCTTGCACAAACTAACGCGACTGCATATATTCTTGGAAACGCGTTGCACTACTGTTAATGCGGAACGTTATTGCAACACATTCGAACAATTTGTAGAACATTCGAACAATTTGTAGAACTAGAATTTGTAGTTAGATGATATTGAATGCAGACAAGGTTATTATCAACAGGACGGAGCTACAGCTCACGCAGGCCGAATCTCAACGGAACGAATGAAATCCGCGCCATTCCGGAGGACATGCTACAACGCGTTTCCAAGAACATGTGCCATCGCGTTCGTTTGTGCAAGCAGGAAAATGGGGGCCACTTTGAACATTCACTGTAGGCTCAGTCAATGTCGCATTGATAAAAGAATATCCACTGCAAATTTGACTTCGGTATGTTTTAATGTGCACTCACATGCCAAAAGTTATGGGATAGCACCTAATAACGTGTGCGACCTTCTCTAACCCGGCGACGTGCCACAGTGCGACGTGGCATTAATTCCACAAGTCGGTAGAAGACATCTGAAAACATTGGCAACCACTCCGACTGGAGAGCTTCCCACAATTGCCGATTAGAAAGCCACCACCGGCTTGCACAGTGCATGCTTGACAACTTGGGTTCTCAAGTCCTACCATGAGATCGTATCAGCTGGAATCGAAGCTCATCAGACCAGGTCACACGTTTCCAGTTGTCAAGTGTCCAGTCGATGTATTCATGGGCCCAGGAGAGACGTTGCTGACGATGTCTTGTTGCACCGTCATGGGTCTTCTGCTTCCATATTCCATGGACACCAGATTTCCTTGCACAGTTCGCATCGATACAGCTCTAATATCACCCTGGTTAAAATCTGATGTCATCTGTCGTAGTGTCAGTTGCCTGTTAGCGGTGACCATCCTACACAGACGCCGTTGGTTCCGTTCTTTGAGAAGGTGTGGTCGAACACTGCGTTGTCCATGGTGGGAGATAATACCGTCAATTTGGTACTCTCGGTAGACTCTTGAAACTGTGGACCGTGGGATTTTGAATTCTTGAGCCACTCCGATACTGAATGACCCATACATTGTGCTCCACATACCAGGCCAGGTTTGAACTAGGACAGCTCTTGTCACACTGAACACATCACCCCTTACTCATGACAGTGGAACTAAACCTAC
Source organism: Rhysida immarginata (assembly GCA_023313115.1). Taxonomy (NCBI): domain Eukaryota; kingdom Metazoa; phylum Arthropoda; class Chilopoda; order Scolopendromorpha; family Scolopendridae; genus Rhysida; species Rhysida immarginata. Next base: position 4,895,321 of record JAHWFO010092776.1, on the reverse strand, counting down.
TGACATTGATTTGCATATTTATACTGTTTGCACATGATGCCACTGCCACTTGAAAAATAGTCCACTGCTATCCCATGACCTTTAGCATGCGAGTGTATATATCTTTGGATGAACTGACTTTTGGATCACCCTGTAATACACGTACGGGTTCATGTAAAATTTTATTACAATAATTAATTGTGTAATAGCGAGGGAGGTCTTATAGCGGTAAGGATGTTCCAGGTTGACTAAGATAAAGGGTATTTACTTTTTATGTTTATAATAAAGTTTTTAGAATTAAAGTATGTTTTTGTTGATGTTTTAACTGGGGAATCCTCTTCGGTCATAGTTATCTTAAAAATATAAGTTATATCGTTTTCCTTATTATATTCTATTAATTTTGTTTATCTAAAATGTAACTGTAATATATTATAAAATTCATTTTTATAGAAGTATATCAACTAATATGCTATATTTTTTTGTTCTTTCAGGAATACATGCGAAATTTATTCTCTCGCTCGAGTGTTCAACGTCTTGAATTTAAATTCATTCCACTAATTCTGAACTAACCCACCGACAATTGGCACGTGACGGATTTAATAGGTGCTAAGAATCCGACAAAATTTTCATTATTTTTCAAAAATTAATTTAAATGTAACTAATAACCTAATATTTTGTTTTCATTTCTGAAAGTTCATTTCCTACATTCCTTAATCTTTAAAATTACCAGAATAATTTTTGGAACAGAAAACCCGGCAGATTTGAATCCATTTTCAAAAAACTTAAAAAATAAACCAAAAATACTTAGCATTTGAAGGCTGAAAATCGAATTAAATGCAAATGGATTAATATTTTAAAAAATTGGAATTGCAATCAACATAATCGAATCAAAAATACCTTGAAAGCAAGAGGAATAATATTATAAAAAATAAAACACATGTTAAAAAGATTAGTTCAATATTAACTTAGCCGTTCAAAGTCGACTATTTAATTACCTTGGAAATCTTCGTATAGAGAGAGAGAGAGAGAGAGAGAGAGAGAGAGAGAGAAAGAAATGCTTCGCTTAAAAACAAACATTTCAAGTAAAATTCTCGTGGACGGTAAATCTGTGCAACAGTGAAAATTTGTTTTCCCCTCCTCGCGCATTAATTTAACGATGGGAAATTTAATTACAAAAAGTGAGTGTGAGTTAGGAGTAAAGAGAGGGAGAGAGACGGAAGGAGGCGTGGAGAAAGAAAAAGAATTGCTAAAAGTTCCCCTTTGTTAACTTAATAACATATAAAGTATTGATAATTGGTTTCTCCTTCATTGGAAGAAGAACCGAAAGAACTCCAATCAAAGTCGGGAAAAGGTGAACAAACAGAACAACGTGCTGGGTTTAATGATGCTCGACAAATGAAAGGAGAGGCTGAAGAGGAGGGGAAGGGAAGCATGATGAAGAGGGAAGGGAAGGTGAGAATGAAGGAATAGCCATCCACTGCGCATGTCTAAATGCTACATGCAACACGAGCAAAGGGGGAAGTAATCAATGAATTTTGTTATTATTGTCCTCTTTAGCATATTTAGACAAATTTTGAAAGAAAATTTTATTTCGTCTTTTTTCATGTATACTGTTTCCTAAAGATGGCGTATCTAATTATGTAATTGAGGATGACATCACGTGTATAAGAAAGTTCTTAAAACAAGCTTTGATAACTAGTATAGGACATATCGTTGAAGTGTGAACTTTATTGCTTTCAAGTGAAAGCTTATGGTAAGCATGCTCTCGCTGAAAACACATGTAGGTTGTGGTTCAGACAATTCAAAAATAATGATTTTGCCGTGGAAGACGAAAAACTTGAAAGTGCGCCAAAAAATTTGAAGATGCCGATTTGGAAGCATTACTGGATGAAGATCCGTGGCAAACAGAACAATTAGAAATGGAATTACATGGGTGTTTCCCAAAATTGCATATTGCAACGTCTACATGCAATGGGAATGGTTCAAAAGCACGGAAATTGGGTCCCACATACGAGAGAAAGAGACATTGTAAAGCGCTTAATTATATGTTAAATGATCCTTCAAAGACAAAAATTAAGCACTTGGCTAGGAAGTGTTTATCCCATCTGCCCTACTCACCAGACAATGCGCCTTCAGATTACCAACCCTGCAGAGCGCCTTTTTTTGGGAGAGTGGTCTAGTTCGAATGAAGAATATCAAAAATTGAACTGATAACTGGATTGCTATCAAAGAATCCAATTATTCCCTGGAAAGTGGGTGAAGGTTATATGTTTCGATAGTACATATTTTGAATAAAGTTATTTGGTCTGAAAACTTATCCTTTCTAATAGCTCATGAGATAATAAACAATTTCGAATGACGTCCAATAAGATATATACTGGCTGAAAATGATAATCTAAGTTCATTTCACGTTAGAATGAACACTAAAAAGGTGAAACATCTTGGATCGAAATGAACACGTGAGGGTGCAATGCAAAATAATTGTTCATTTCATGTCTTAATTTGCTTCATTAAAGTGAGATGTTGGGTCACTCTTAAAAAGTTAGAATAATCTGTATAGTATTTTAGATGTTCAGAAAAAAATGACAATGATTCAATCAGTTCATAAATGATCATCAATATTGTCTTTTTTTGCTTTTACTATTTAGATAACTTTCATCGTAATGAGCAAAATGCTCAACCATCCCCTAAGAATAAGTAAAACTAATTTTAATCATCATCGGCTCATCTAAAAACACATGCAGATTCGCGAAATGTCTATTCATTTGGTATATCTGAAGTTTACCGCATACACCGCTAGGCTTTGGCGCAACACTTTTTAACAATGGCTTGGCACATTTGTGTTTATCCTTAATTTGTGGCCAAAGGGTTCTGACTGACGTCATCGATGTTCCCGCCATCTGGTGAGCACCGGCAGAAACGGCCCGATCGAGCCACTTATATACAGTGTCTCCAAAATTGATGTATAATGCTATACACTCTTTGAAACGTTATAGCTCAGCAACGAAATGAGATAGAAATATAAAGTTTGTTGTGTATGATCCAGACGACGCTGGAAAAACAGTGTGATGTGGTCTGTCCTCCAGAGGATTAATTGGCCCGTACTTTTTCGAACGTACTATCACGGGTCAGACTTACCTGCAAATGTTGGAACTCATGATTCCACGTCTTAATGATTTCTTCGAGAATGAAATGAGGTTTACTTCCAACAAGACGGGGCCCCATCTCACTTTCATGTCGATGTGAGAACTTTCCTCGATCACACATTCGATGGATAGGACGAAGAGGAAGTGCTACGAAATTCCCATCTCGATTTAACCCCTCTCGACTTCTACTTTTGGGGAACTTTAAAGAACACTGTGTACGCCACAAACCCACAAACACTGAAGGAATTAAGAGATCAGATTGAACATTCCATCAATGATATTCCATTAGCTACAATCCAGTCGGTATGTCGCTCTGTTCGACGTCGGTATTGGGAGTGTACTGTGGCAGGTGGACATATTGAACATGTACGGGCTTAAGGAAGTTTAAGGAATAAAATACAACAAACCTTATATTTCTATCTCATTTCGTGGCTGAGTTATAACCTTTCAAAGAGTGTATGCATCAATTTGGGAGAATCTGGAGTAGGCAGTAGCTCGATCGGGCCGTTTCTCCCTGTGCTCACCAGATGGTGGGAGCATCGATGACATCAGCCAGAGCCCCTTAGACAGTGATCGAGCATACCTTATACTCTACTTATCTTGGGTCAGATGTACTTGAAGAATGAGGGTACCCGAAGAATGAAGAATCTGAAGAAATGCTTTTTCGAATACAAGGAGACATTGCACTTTTGCATACGAGGTCTCGGAGATATTACTTAAGACCAGTTTTCAATTTAGTCTGATATAAATGAAGTTCGCCATTTCTAAAGAGAAATAATAATTTACCGACAGAGGCCTTGATAATAATTCAAAGAGCACACCCCTTCATTAAGATTATGACAATTTAAGACGAAAGTAGGTGAAAAAATCTGAATGCATCTAGAAATTGCGCAATCACTTAGCTCGTCTCGGAGATATTACACTTTTGCATACGAGGTCTTGAACTTTTATTTTTGCAAAACATTTTATTGAACAGTGAGATTACACATGGTGAAATTATTAACGTTGACCAAGCTAAATAAATATTTCCCTTTAGAGTTTTATTAGTCAAATAAGCAAAATAAAGCGATATCGATACACGTAATTTAGCAGAAATGTTATAATTTAATTAAATTTTGAACCGTTCGATGAATACACAATCATTATATGGATTATAAATTATATATACGTATACATAAGGATCATACATTAAAAACTTTCTCTTTAAATACATCTATATTAATAAGCCAAATAATAATCTACGTAAACTATTGGACTTAACTGTTTAATGCATTCTATATTTATTGCTTAATTATAATCATTAAGTTGTAATAAATATTTTTTTTAAGTTTAGCTAATTATTTTTAATATCTTCATAATTATAATAAAAATTTTAGAAGTAGTGAGCGAAGAGAGCACATTTTCCATTCTTGTCTTGTCTCTTACAATTAGGAGCAATAATTTAATTATATATATACATTAAATTCCTAAATAAATATTTCTTTATAGACATTTTTCCTAGTATCGGAGAGATTTTTTTCCAACAACGTTCTAAACATTATTCTTGGAAATTTATCCTAAAAAGGAAACACCATTATCTATTTCTCGTTCCTGATTTGGGATCCTGGTTGATACATTTTTACCAAAATACTTCAGAAATTATTCTTCTCTTTAGATATAACATTTTTATTTGCTCGCAATGATTGCGCAATTTCTAGATGCATTCAGATTTTTTCACCTACTTTCGTCTTAAATTGTCATAATCTTAATGAAGGGGTGTGCTCTTTGAATTATTATCAAGGCCTCTGTCGGTAAATTATTATTTCTCTTTAGAAATGGCGAACTTCATTTATATCAGACTAAATTGAAAACTGGTCTTAAGTAAAATTTGGTTTTACGCCATTCCTCAGATGTAATAAATTCGATCCCAGGCTGTGAAATTTTGTTTCCAAGTTTGCTTTATAGTTCATTATCTCAATATCTTATCTTTTCTTAAAACTCATAGGGATAAAACCCAAGCAAATAGAGACACTTCAACATCTTGATCAGCTTTCTACGGAATGGCGATCTAGTCATGAGCAGATACTTTGAACTCATTTCTTGCGCCTACTTAGTTGGTTCAGTAAGCCCATGCAACCTGAGATGTAGTAGTTTTTCCAGTGGAGAGGGTACTTTGTTTTCGATAAGCCTGTACCACAATGTTATCGGAAAATTTGACGTTTTTTTTCGATATTGCTGTTTCATCTGATATGACTCTAGATGTGGAGGTTACGAGGTAAATAATGGCAATGAAATAAAGTTTAGGTAAGAAAATAACGTTGTAGTCTTATTCGAATAAATTAAATAAAGATGCTTATTTAAGCTGTGTGCTTAATGGTAATTATGCATTTACAATAACCAAGTCCTCTGGAATAATATTGAGATGAATATTTTGCTACGTAGTTTCATTTTATCTTGAATAAATACGATACACATTTCGCTGACAGCAATCGCATTTGTGTAAATAATGAAATATTCAGTTCGTCTTGCATACAAAAACTATGTATTAATGATATATTGGTGTGTTTATAGATGACCTCATCTAAATTCCCACGAAGCCAAATCTAGGATTGTCGCTTAACGTTTCAGTTACCGTATATCGTCTTGCTTAAAACAACAAAGTGTTTATTGGTCGTTCGGATAGAAGAGGAATAAAATTGTGTATCTAGTGAGAGAACCAATATCTCGGTTTTAAAACTAAGTCGTTAAAAGGAAGTAGAAAATCCTGAGGACTCGAGAAATTGCTTTTCTCCCAGTATGCAGAAAGATTTTGGTGAAGACTGTGTGCGTGTGCTTGTGTGTGAGTGTGTGGGTGTGGGGGTGTGTGAGTGAATGGGGGGACGGGAAGAATAAAAGGAGGGGGTCAAGACGAAATGGGATTGGGTGGAGGGTAGGGTTGTTGGTCAGAAGAATGGCCAAGAGATAGAGAGAGAGCGTCACAGTATATCTCGCCATTCATAAATCAAGTTTGTCAATGGGCCTTCGTGTTGAAGGTGACACCAACAGGTCCATCGTTCTCTCGGCTGTCAGTTCCGCTTGTGGAACCCTCCCCTGATGGACCAAGGACCGAACCGATTCCAAAGCAGGCAAGCCAACAGAAGAGGGAAAGAATGAAAGGGGTAGGCGAAAGAGAAACACGTTTCTCGCCATTTGCCTACTCCACATTTGATTGGATTTGGAGCACTTATTTTACAGAGGTTAAAGTTCAAACACTTTGAAATTCAACGACAGAGAATTGAAAATAAAGGCTCCAGAGTGGCAATAAACGCGCGTGGCTGTAATGAAACTGTCGCATAACCAAGGCTTTACTGCTCCTGTTCGACTTCCTTCGCCTACGGTGGAACCACCAATGCGCAGGATAATTGCGACACTAATTATTTTTTCTTCATCATTTACGACAACGACAATTGGGAATTACATACTCTTAATTTCGATATTGGAAGTCGTTAAAAATATGGAAAGGAGGGGATAGAAAATGGGAACAAGTTGACAAAAGAGAAAAGCTCCTTGCTGCCATGTGACCACAGGAAGCTTAAGCGAACCCAAAATGTATTAGGCACAAGAGGGTGCAAAAGAGACAAAGATTTTGACATATATATGCTTAAGGGTGGTGCAGTAACTCTAAAAGAAAACAGTGAGTGCAATCGATTCTATAATTGAAATGACGTCACGGATGCTATCGAAATCATTTTAAAATTAAAATCTCCATCGATTGCTACTGTTGTTTATAGTCCGTGGAGACGAAATTGCCCATTTCAGAGATGGTTGCTTCATGTCGATATGGCAACATATTAGATTTATTAAAGACTTGAAAAATTAGGAAAGAAAATTGAGAATTGTTCTTCTCAGGTCTTTTATTCCTCTGGGATAATGTTTGCTTCATGAAATAGAAAATACTCAATTTATTTTTTCTAAATTTTTAATACAAAAGCGTAAAGGAGAGCAGCTTTGGGCAACAGCGTGTAATACAAAATGCGACAAAACTGGGGTAATTTGAAAATATGAAGAACTGAAACTTTGATCAGAATACAATGAGCTAAATTTTAATCGATTTATGGAGTTTTATGGATACTTTCTGACATTCCTTTCCCCCATCGTATACAACGAAAGATAAAGAAAAAAAAACAAATCCGAAAAACATTTTCTGTTAACTTCCTTGGCAACCAAAACAAACAAGGCAGGAAAATTAGATGAAACTCAAGAGAGCCTAACCTTTTCTGCGAAGGAAGACGGTGCTCTTCGAGTGAAATATTGAAACATTTTTGTCTCGGGCATTAAGGGGTCCATCTGTATTTCTGGAGCCGACGAAGAGACTTCTTCGTCCCCTTTTGCAATCTCGTTGCGTCCACAATTGCACGGGTGCCTTGTTGGCTAACGGCCCTCCTGGAATGCAATGATTCGGGTCCCGGTTTCAATACCATTCTTCTCGGAATTGGAGGCCAAAGTTACAACACTGGTCGAGTAGATTAAGCCATGACTTTTGCGCTAACCTCTAAAGTGGATTCCCAAGTTCTCAGACTCTTGGCCGTCTACCAAAGAGGGACCGGGGATGAAAAACAGTTGTTCTAGCCAGATGATTACGATCGCATCCCATTAATTAAAAGAAGAATGGCCAAAGCATTGGGTTAGGAGAGGGAGGAGGGTAAGTAAGGATAGGGAGGGACCCATGATGACTAGACGCTGATTAAAGCTTTTCAACAATATTATAATGAAACAAAATCAACTTTTATTAAGTTTCAAAGAACAAAGGAGACTCTCCTCTTGTTGCTGCAAAAAGAAACAACCAGAAATTCGCTGAATTAAAATATTTGGTGCAAGGTTCTTATTTTTTCACAATAAATTTTTAAAGGGAAATTTTATGACGTGAGAATTGTATTGACGTTTGTGTGGAAAAGAGTCACCCTTTAAATGCGAAGTTTTTCCTCTTGATATTAGTTTTAGCATGCAAAGGTTTAAAAGGTTGCAAGCAAGCACTTTATGAATAATTAACAGCCCCAATCTTTTTTAATTACTACAAAAATGTTCAAAGCAATAGAAAATGAAAAATGTTTAAACAAACCGAAATGAAGAGAACCTAGGGATTTATCAGAAGTTAGAAACGAATGTAATGGTTTCGTTTTATTTCTAAATGAGTAAAAACATATGCATATAAAGCAGTGCCTCTGCTAATATCTATTAATATCGTAAATATATTTTCTATCTATGCATATTTAAAATACGGAAAGAAGTTTACTCATATGTTATTTAGGATTACAGACAGGCCGCCAGTGACCATATGTTTGCAGACCTAAAAATTTGTTTCATGCCCTGAATTTTAATCTCTCATTTTTTTTAAATTTTAATAACCATTATTGGTAATTGAAAACAACTGAGATTATAATGTACAATTGCAAAAAAACCAAAACAATATATATGGAATCTGTATGTAAAAGGTTCTCTTATAGAAAAGAGATTTAATGTATTAAATATGAGAGTTGTAACTATTGCTGGGGGACTGTTAATAGATAAAGAAGGACCTTATTAAATTTAAATAACTCTCCTGAGTGATAGAGCTTAACCAACGTATCGTGGTGAGAAGGGAACGTTCTGAAACGGAAAACAAAATTACTCTAAAAATTAATGCATGTATATTTAAATACAAAGCTCAATTAAATGGAGAGGAATCTCATGCGTATTTCAGTATTAATACTAATTCCCCGATCTAAAACTGAGGAAAGCATTGGATTCAATTTTTCGCTGGGAGTAATTTTTCGTTGATCTAAACCAATTTAAAATTCTGTGCTCGCATTTCTGAGCATGGCGTGCAAGAGCTTCTGAAGAAGATGAAAACGTCGGAGTTCGACCATGCCTTGAGCAATGCAGCTATTTTTTGACACAGGCATTCCGACGACCCAATCCTCCCTTGTGCCTTAAGAAAACATGGCGCTACTTACAAACAGAGCTTATTCCCCTCCCGGAAATTTTAAGTATACATGGTTAAAAGACAAACAAAGTGGAATGCATTATGAACTCAAACATCCAAAATTACTAAACTCGGAGTTTGTGTTGTTAGATTTCGAAAATGTTGACTTTTCTATATTGGCAACGAATTAAATGATAGATTCGACGAAGCCAGCCACCTGGATCGATCAGTCATCGGATTGGATCAGAATTTAACATCGATATTATTGAAGTTCGAATTTGCAAATTTAAATCTGGGACGAAAATGCCAAATAATTTTATTTGAAACTATAGCCGATTACGCAAAAGGCTAATTCTATGAACTTAAACATGGCCATCCTTTATGGCTTTACAGATTTAAAATTTTTTAATCTCTATATTATAAATTTAAAAAAAGATTTCTTCACATTAATCGCTATATAAGGTTTATGCTTCTTAGAAAAAATTATAAAAAATATACAAATTTACGAGGGGCGATTAAGACTAAAGTTAGAGAATGGGATTTGTTAGAAAATGAACTGACTATCCATAACCAAATCCTTAATATGAGATTTGTCATTGTACTCTACTTCTGAACGAAAACAATTGATACTTGACAGATAAAATAACCAACCGGTTTCAGCAAATATTTCCCGCCTTCTTCGTGGTTTACAGGAAGAGAAATTATGATTTAAAATTTTGAGCAGCGTAACGTAAACAGGAAACAGATATACAGGAAACTTCGGAAGGCTATCTATAACTTATTTAGGTTATACTTTTTGATAGTACGTTCCAATTCACCAGTTTATGTTATAAGATTGTAGCAGGGTTAAAGAGTCGCAATTATTTGATAAAAAGACTTAGATCATTGTTAACAAAAACAGAATTGAAGGTTGTTATCGAAGCCAAAATTCTTCCTTATTTAAATAATTCGGTGGTTATGTGGGCAGGAGTCTCCCATGTAAATCTATTCTTCGAACGGCATTTAAGATAACTAAATATGTTTCTAATACTGTTTTATGTCAAACTTATAAACTTCCGACTTTTCAAATGATAAGGAAGATTGGATTACTTCATAAGTTAGGTGGAGCTCTCCGAAATATTCACCACTCTGCTACATTTGTGCAAAAGTGGCCTCAAAATACTGAGAAGTACCTTTCCACCAGGAGAAGAAGGATTGAAATCCCTCAAATGATATCCGTTTTTCTATCTAAGCATTTCCCGTATAATGCTATCGCATTATGGAAGACAATACCAACAGATTTACGTAGGATACAATAAATTGCCATTTACCCAGATGTCAAGTTACCTGAATTCATTTTAAGAGACAGCTAATGGAATATTGTTATTCTCACGAAGACATTGAAACCAACAGGCCCTAATGCTGAGATCCCTATAGTACAAGCGGAGATTATCCTACTCGAATCTAGTTTATTTTGACCTGGTCTATTTTGACTTTTCAATTTTTGATGTTGTTTTCACCTTTTTATTCCATCGGAATGCTTACAAATATTAATAATAATAATAATAATAATAATAATAATAATAATAATAATAATACATTGGTTGGGGAATTGGTATTTAAATGTATTTTCAACTTGCTTTACCACCTGAATGGACATCAGAGTAAAAAGTTTTGTCTTCACTATCTCTCGTGTACCACTTTCTGGACATCTATTTTGAATCGACAATCACCCAGAAATTTTTTTTGGCGATCCAAAAAGAGATGATAATCATATGGTATCAAATCTGGAGAATAAGGAGCATATGGCAATACCCCAGACAGGTCTTGGTGTTCTTAGCAATGTTACTCCAAGAGTGAGGGAGGCAAACTGAAGGACCGCCCTAGGCGGTCTAACCTCTAACTACACAAGTTACTTTGTTGAATGTTGTAGTTAATTTTTAACTTCGGAAATACACATGACATCTATTGTGGACCGGCATTGTCCGGCATAAGGACTCTTTCGATCGAATATCAAGCTTTGCTTTCCATTTGGGTGCATTTCGGTGAAAATAATGAAAGTCCATCACATGTATTATTGACTGTAGTGATCATTGGCATTTTAGATTTGGATTAAGTTTCCAGTCGACCTGCCATTTTTGAAGCTGCTGGATTCTCATAATTAAGGTGCCGGCACGAAAGAAAAAGGAAACTGGCGCATGTGTAAATGAATAAAACTCGTTCAACCAATCAGAAACGGATTGGAAGCAAGGTATTACTTATATCTGGCATCAGTAGTAAGTAATGTCTTGATTCCTGTTCGTTTCTGATTGGTTGAACGAGTTTTATTCATTTACACATGCGCCAATTTCCTTTTTCTTTCGTGCCGGGCACTATAGGTCGTGCATGGTTAGAAGCACTCATTAGAGTGCGGGCTACATTGTGGTGGTGCAATATTAAGACTCCTTATTGCTTGTCTCAATTTATACGCGTTTTCTAACTTTTGCGTATTTTTAGAAAAATTTAAATTAAAAATTAATTTTCAAATACTTTCATTAAAATTTACAAATTCCTCTAAAAAATAATCTTAAAATATATTGCACAGGCTCTAAAAAATAATTTGAAATCGATCTATTTTTATTTTATTATTTTTAAATAATCAAACTTGGATAATTTAATTATTCGACTCTGGAATTTTTAGCAATGATTTTGGAAATCACCTTGTTAGCTTACATTAAAATTATAAATTATTTGGAAAGTAAATCCAAATTATTTGGGAAGGGAAAACATTTGGAAGGCAAATACTACCCCTATCCGAAAATATGGTATACATTTCAACATTATTTTTGTAAATGTATACCACATTTTCGGATCGAGCTTGTGCATTTTGCAATTGTATGTTATCTGTACGTTTGCTTAATTTTCAGTTAAATATTTGAGGTAATTAAATATATTTTTTCATACTCACTCAGAAAACTTAGCATGTTCTTACTACGATAAATATTTATAAAGATATCGGCATCTTAATATTTTTCATTTGAGTCTAGATAATTCATATATCCACGTTATGAAAATTAAACAAAAATAAAGGTATAATGAGGTAAATTTAAAATTACCTTAAAAACCGTAAAGGCTGATCATTATTGATTGCTTCCACATAATAATTAACAACATTAACTGCGATAAATTTATACATTTTGGAAGATGCAAAAATTCCATAATAATTTTTAAGGACAGAATAAAATCGATAAACTGCGCATAATTCTAATTTTGTAAGGGAGTTTGTGGAGGGGAGACATAAAAAAAACAAAAAAACAAACTAAGCAAATAGTAATTAAACCCGAGAGAGGAAACTACTTATGATAGATGGCTTCGAAAATTTATCATATAAATAAAAAGGGGGCTTAGTTTTATCGCTGTAGAGTTGCAGTGCTCGCAGAAGATTAAACGTCGGTTTTTGAAAGGCTTGAATTCCCATTGGTCGACAATCGATCTCCCACAGAGATACCATAGTTCAATGGAATTCGTTCCACGCTTCTGATTAGGTTAGAATAAACTTCACAATTCCATTTTCCCCTGAAATTGGAAAATTGGCAAATGATGCACTGGTATTGGCAAAATCCTTCAGAGCTGTTAATTAGTGACTATATCACGTGCTTTTGATTGCTTCACTATCGGAGGTCAAAAGAGATAGGAAGCCCAGCGGTAGAGCGTTCTAGGCTGCGCGGCATAGCTCCAGGGTCCTTGCGGCAGAAAACTGTTGGTCCGCTTGCCTGCCTGCCTGCCTGCCTTGCAGATCTATCCTTCCTTTCCAAGCTCAATCAGGTGCAATTGCCATGCCGGTAATCAAACCAATGAAAGGAAACCTTTAAACAAAAATGTTTTTTTTTTAAATTTTACTTAAGATTATCTATTACGAAATAAGTTTTTATAAACCTCCTGCAAAGACTGGGTAAGGAATTGTCTAAAGGAATTTTCTCTTGCAGATTTTGAACGGTAATCAGTATACGTATTCATGAGATTAATAAGAAACCCTTCTAAAAAATTTTCAATTCTTAAAATATTCAATTCTTTTCAGCAGCCTAAGGTTAACCACGACGAAGACATCAAGCACAATCTACTATCATGTTTCGATCGAGTACATTCCTAATATAAAAAATTAAAAGAAAAAAAACTTGTTTTTTCGGTCAAAGAAAATATAGAACTCCACTAAAACGGAAAACTAATTTATTTAGGGCCATTATAGTGGTGATTATATGAAAAAAAGAAATATTTTGATGAAGGCCCTCGAGTCAAACTTAAAATAAGCGATTTTACTTGACGCAGTTTATCGTATAAAAAGGTGTTCATTATGGAGCGTTATTTGAAGATTAATTTCTTCAAAATGGTTCTCAGTTTCAACATTTACTGTAAATCACAAAATAATGCACACAATAAATACATATAGTGCCCTAGTTTGTATTGATATTCTTTTTCAAGACATAACAGAAAACACGGCTTCTAGAACTTTAGAAAATAATAGTAATGATAGGTGATCAAAATACGATCGCATCAGATAATAAATTATCTAAAAACGAACTGGCCCACTCAAATATATTATTTTGAGATACGAAAAAACATCAACTTACAAGCACCATACTAACCATAGTATATGGGCGCTAAGTTTAATATTTCAGTGGTAGCTATTGGCCATGGCAGATTCACTGAAATTGTTTTAAATGAATAAAATGAAAATTTTTACAGTTTTGACTATAAGCATGTTTCTCAACTAGAGAATTTTTTAGATTCTATTTATTTCTATTGAATGTTTGTATTACTGTAATTAAAAATTAACATAATTTATTCACATGAAAAACGAAGGGAAAAATTCTGCGACCTGGATTCGGGCACAGAGCAGCAAGGCTGTCATTAAGTATTCTTAAAGCTACAAAGTACTCAACGTGGAGGCCCAATGATAGAGCAGGCACTTGGATCACAGATCGGGAATTCCTCCTTTCCAAACCATCATAGAGTAGCCAATGTTCCGAAATGGTTATTCGTCGTTTCTTCTTCGAATCTAGGTCGTGGAATTTTCCCTTCCGTGTTTCATGTTAAGATCTTTAACTTACATCGGAGCATTAACTCAAGTTCTTAGTTTTTACTTTCTTATAACTTATTCAAATATGTACTGTATTTATCATTAAAAATTAGATAAAAAATATTGGGTTGACTTTTGGGATTAGGGAACGGGTTAATTAAAAGCTCATTGACCATGCACAAAGTTTACGAATAAACCAGTTTAGGAATTAATTTGTAACTTTGAAAAGAATTATGACCTTCAAGGAATTTTGATTTCAAACATTGCGTATGAAGTATGATGTAGAGATATCTTAGAGAAGAAAGCATAATAGACCCCTAGACTACGTTTTATGTATCAATCTTATAGCTTTTGAGCAATTTCTCATAAATTTTAGCAGGAATAGAAATAGAGGGGACGGGGGATCTTTTCGATAGAGAGGTTTATTAGGCATGGATGTACATTTCTACTATATGGCAATAAATATTCTTTCAGCATGATCGAAGAATAGCCAAATATTTTTATTGTATTCCAATTAGTACCCTCTGCTCATGTTGAAAGAAGACTGCCTTGCAGTTGTAATATGCACCGTGCCTAATAAACCTCTTTGCGGAAAAGCGACCTCTCTATTTCTGTTTCTTGAAGTCAAGCATCCACAACCAAACGATAATTAATTTTTTTTATTTGTTATAAATTTTCGATTTTTCAAAAAAATCCAGATCCCAGAATATTTCGTTTATTTTCCACATTTAAAAATCTACCAATTTACTAACTCCTGGAGCATTCTTTCCAGTTATTTATCTTTAAGAATGTTTGATGATACGATAAAAATTAATGAACTCTGTAATTGAATCTGTACACCGTCGTGTAAGAGCGGAAACGAAGCTTTAAAATTTTAATTAAAAGTAATTACTACTAATATAAACCGAATTAATTACTGAATCTGTTTATTACTTTTCAAGAGACATTCTTTTTATATGTGATAATTACTCATGGTATGGTAAATGTAAATGCGGAATTTCTTTTAATTTATATTTTATAATTTTGCAAAATTATAAAATTAAAATTAATCAAAATTTTGAAAAATTAAGAGACCACCGGATTAATTAAGCAATTTCAAAAATAAAATAGCACTATCTTTTTCTTTTTTAAAAAGTAATGAGATTCAAGTGTTATTGATTATCAGTATACTCTAGTTTCAGCTTCATTAATACGAGTATACACATGAAAAAGACTAAATGGTTGCTTGAAATAGGAAAGTAGCTAAAGTAAAAGAAATCGTGTTATCAATCCGTAGAAAATGATTCTGTTACTGATGTTTCACTTTATTTTTCTGTTTCTCTTTGATGAAAAGGACTTTTTGTCTCTTTTATATCTTCGTCTCTTACTTTTTCATTTGGTACCCTCACTAGTTTTCTCCTTTTAAATAGCAAAGGCGGATTTGATGGACGAATAAAACCTGTTGTAGACATAGAACGATGTTTGCACTTGGGGAGGAAATAATCCAACTTTTATTAAGAGACGCCTTGCATCGACTCTCGTTCTAAGTCTCGGACGGACGAACAGTCTCGATCACGTGACAAACGCTGTAACAACGGCAGGGATTCAATTTACGAGTTGAGTTTTCTTTTTTTCCCCCTCCCCTTTCTTTCCTAGCTCTCCCCCACGCTCCATTTTCAGGATCCAATCGGTCACAGGCGCTTTTGCCATCGAACTCTTCCTCCTCTCCCTCTCTCTCTCTGTCATATATGCTGCATCTCCCGCAGAGGGATCAATGCATTTTAAGTAGAAGTTCGCCTCCAAGGCAGCTTTTCAATTGGCTCGACCATTTCTTCCTCTTTCGCTGGACTCCAATCCACTTCCCGAAAGCGAATAGGGCAACACACACATACACAGACACACACACACGTAGAGTTAACACACACATATATACAACACACAAACAGGGAGGATCACCTCCTGTTCCCACCCACTGCTTCGACTGAAACAAAGACTGAGACCGTGTCGGAAAAGAATAGACGGAAAGAAAAACAAAACCAAAAGCGTCTAAAAAATAATAAAGAAACAGTCCAAGTATTTTTGCCATCACGACAGGATCTCAAGTACATTAAAGCGAATGGATTCTTACGACTGTGACGACGAGTAAGGCGAAAGAAATGGTGAGTGGGAGAGAGAGAAATACGGAAGAGAAAGAAATAGCCGGGAAGAGAGAGGAGGTGGGGGGGGGGAAGAGAATCTGGGCACCTTGTGTTCAAAGCTCTCCATCGTTGGCACACAATTGCAAGAAAGGAGCGGGGGAGAGCATACATTTGGCTGGCGTTTTTCTCGTGGAGAAATGGAGAAAAAAAATCAACATAATTTAGTCGAGCTTAAATTTTCGTTCCTACTGATTCTGATTTGAAATTCTGGGAGGCAAATAAACGCGAAGGCATCATGATGATCGCCACCTCCTATTTACAAGGCTCGTTGCATATGAATGCTTCGCCTAATTTCATATTTGAATTCAACCTTCACAGTTAGGCTCTGTTTTCTCAACGTACGATCGTAATACACTTCAAAATGAGTCCTAATGGCTTCACCCTATATTTGAACGCGGAATACAAATGCAGCAAAGACAGCAAAAGAGAAATAAACGCCGTTCGAGAAAAATGCCTTCGCATTTCTTTTAAATGACTTGTAAAAGCTTCCAGAAGAAACGGAAGTTTTAAAATTCAGCGGACAATTAAAAAATATGATGAAGAATAGAGCTTCGCGGAACTGCACTGTTCATAGAAAAGAGCAAAACCGGAAGAATTAATGCATCACGGTATCTCCAAAAGAATGGGCGTTCGGTCACCGTCCTCCTTTTCTCCATCCAACGCACACACACAGCATAAGAGGAGGGCGAGGAGGATGCCATCTGTTGCCACAGTGACGTTCCTCCATCACTGAAATGAAATCTAGAAGGCACATCGCTCCCAGAACGAAAAAAAAAGACAACTGTCGCCTTCAAGGAAAGTCAAAAAGAAGAGAAGAAAGAGGAAAACGAGCAACATGTGCAAGCCCCGTCGCTGCTCTCATTCTATCACTTCTTTCTCAGGGGTGGCCTACCCTCAATATTTCACGCCTACCAGACAGGTTGTTTTCTGTTGGGGGGTTTGGTCGCAGGTAGCCCGCACAAACGACGAACGACCCCAAAACAGTGATTGATGGGTTCTTCGAGGAGCTAAACTGGTCAATTAAATAAGCACGGAACGAAGAAAACGGTGGCGGCAGCGGCCACGGCTGCGTGGATGGAAGACTTTTATGCCTAGTTCTTTGCAACGGACGCATCCGGAATAACAAGGGTAATAAATGTTGAGCTTTTCACCTCTGGCTATAAAAAAAGTTCCCTCACGAGGTGGTCGCAGTTCACGTGACAATACCGGGTTTTTACCAGTAACTTAATGCTCGTAGCGGCTGCTGCAAACCAACAAGGTGGCCAGAGCAAAATAAGAAACAGCGAAAAGAAAGAAACACTTAAATCTCATCGCCTGAAAAGCAGATTTTTCTAGCACCCTGTAAATATTTAGTTTTAACACAAATGGTTCTTATTAATATAAAACAAGTAGAAAACCAAACAAGAATACTAATTTATGCATAATATTTGCATAGGTAATAAACTCGTCTGAAAACGATAGCATCTTAATTTGAGTTTTTTACCATAAAACATATTAGAAAATAAAATTAAGCAACCTATTAAAAATGTAGCATTTCCAATCTTTTACACTGATTATTAAAAATGCAAAAATATTATGGAATTAATACAGTTTCGTAAATAACAATATTTCAGTAATGGCAATCCTTCGCAGTCAATTAGATATTTCAAGTAAAGTAGTTACGAGGGAAACCCCAAAATTTTCTGTCTTATTTTAAAAAACAGTTCGCATATTCAAAAACATGAAAACTGCCAAACATCACAACGCCTCGGGATAAAGAGAGAAATTTAAATTTTATTTCTTCTCCCTAGGTGTCACTTACTTCCCGTAAAGTAAAGGCTAGGTTCAGAGCTCCGATAAAATAAAACGCATTAAATACATGAAGGGAAATATTTACTCATAAATTAAATTGTTTGAAACAATACACGATTAACCAAACAACGAATATTAATCAAATTGCCTAAGCGCGTAAAACATAAAAATTTCACCTCGCAGCTTTCTGGGAATTAGCTTCAGCAAACATTCACACAAGTTATACAGCGAAACAAAAGTAAAAACAAACAAACAAAAAATAATAATAATTCTTGCAACAGGTTTACAGCAAAACAGGCTGCCCTGTAAAGCGTATACGGCTTTCGACTCCATTAAAAATGTAATCTCCTTTTATAAGATATCTCTTCCTATATTATGATATTGCGTTCTTGTGCTAGCGCGACCAAAAAGTGTAATCTGAAACGATTTACTACGGCCTATTGTCGCCTGATACGAATATATTTCAAATTATTAAAAGTCAATCCATATAGTCTTATTGAACATTACGTTACTTTCAAGGCACTTTCCCTTCTCAGGTTCAATCATCATTGCTGAGTTCAATTAAATCGGTGAATACAGAAACCACCATTTAAAAAGTCAAAAAAATGTAAAAAATGACATTTTGCCTGCAATTGACATTTCTGAGATAGGCTCATATTATGTGAATAAAGGTTGTAAGCCTAGGGTTTACTACGGGAAATTTAGGACCCTAGAAAAATGCGCTGGGTGCCGAAACAATTCGAGTCCGTGAGTTCTTCGAGTGTTTTTTTTTTTAACTCTCGTGTAAAATTTCAAAAAGGTGACTTACATTGTTTTCACATTCATCCATTCAATTGCATTCGATTGTAATAAGCTTATCTGTTAAAACAGCTGCCATCAGTTTTATAGAAGAGTTACTTAATCAAAACAAATCACAGATAAGGTTAATTTTTATAATGATTTGCGAATTTCTCCCTTTTTTTCAATGTTCCTTTTGAATTTCTGTTTTTATAAAGTTACTCTAATAGTAATGACTTAATATAAGGAGCGTTCAAAAAGAAACGAGCCGGAGGTCTAGGAACAGAAACCAGTATCTGTATGTCAGAAGTATTGGCCCTGGTTATTAAAGCACTTGTCCCATTGCGACACAAGGCGGTGAATAGCTATCTCGTAAAATTCCCAAGGCTGCGTTGTGAACCAGTTCCGCACGTACTGCTTGACGTCGTCGTCCGAGGTGAATCGTTTGCCACTCAGAGCCTTTTTTAGGGGACCAAAAATGGCGTAATCGCAGGGAGAGAGGTCTGGACTGTATGGAAGGTGACCGAGAACCTACCGCTTGTGCCACGCCTTGACCCTTACAAGGGACATGCAGTGTTCACCGCACACTTGTGATATTCTTCGATGAATGTCCGTTCCCCCTACTCCTTCCACTGTCAGAAAACGAACAACACCTCTGTTTGAGATTTTTTAAGTTTTGTCTGGCTGGCGCTCACGCGCGGACTTTGGACTCGGAGATTGTCGATGCTCTCAACTTTCCCCTTGTTTATTTTAGAAGAAGAAGAATGCAGTAGGGCGTTGGCGCGCGAACACAGCTATTTTGTGCTATCCTAATTCTTATTGTATTATTAGTTTTTTAAGTAATAAATATAGTTTTAGTTAGAAGTTAATCATACAACGTGTGTGTTATTCATTAAATCATCAACAACCTCTTTGCTTGTCTTTTGACGCCTCCATTTCACTTATTCACTCCTTATACAACGCGAATGACCGTTGGACGATTGACGCTTGCTTCTGCTTCCTTTGTATAGTCACGTGACTTCCACCGTCACCCTCTAGCGGCGGGCTGTGAACTTTCGCGCTCTTGTCGGAACCACTTTTTGTTACACACGCAACGATATCACCATTCTGTCACCGGTTGCACATTCCAGACGGCTTGTTTCTTTTTGAACGCTCCTTATAATAACAACTGATGAGACCTCACGCTTGTATATACATGGAAGCCCTGAGATCACCGATTTTTACCCTTTTATCTCCCCTCCCCAATTTCTTAAATCGAAAAATTGATTTTCTCAAACGTAGTATTTAAAACGTGTAAAAGATCTCTATCTTCTTTCGTCTCTCATCATTTCCGATCGAATGATATATCACATGCCATATGTTGCCATAGTTCTAAATACCAAGTGACTGCCACAACCCACAACTCCGATCGGCCTCGGTGGCTCAGCGGTTTGCCTGATCGCCTCTGATGCCCGAGTACGTGGGTTCGATCCCGGCCGAGGACGACGAGGATTTTTCAGGGGGAAATCCTGAGATCACGCACTTCCTTCGGAAGGGAAGTTAAAGCCGTTGGTCCCGTGTAGTCGTTTGCCGGCTGCACGTTAAAGAACCCTTGCGAGGCAAAATTTGCGGCCCCTATAACGCCGTCCTGAAATGACCATAGCAGTTGAAAAGGACGTTAATACCAAACAAACCAAACCAAACCACAACTCCGACTCCATTGGGACAATCTGGCCCAAAGTTCACAGTAATGGAGATCTTGGTTAGAGGAATCTGCATACCGAACTTTACTCCTTTATATGCATAAATACACATAGACCTGTTGGTCCTCTCTAATTTCCACCCCCGAAACTCCGACCCCAGTGGGCTAATCAAAACCAAACAAAATAGTGAAGGTGCACATGCCCATAGTAAGCTATATTCCGAATTTCAACCATCTACCTGAAAAAATACGTAAATTATGAAGGGGACGGAGGACCGGACGGACGAACGGACAGACGGATATTGTGAAACCAATAAGTAGCTCCATTCTTCGGCTACTTACTAATTGATGTCTCCATTCTCAATAAATGGCTAATAATTTGCAAAAGAAACGCTCAAACAAAATGAAAAATACACAGATCTTGCATAAGAAATAAATTTAAAAAACTGTGGGGAGCCAACAGAATTAACATTGTTCTTTTCTGCCAATGGGTTTATTGCACACTCATTATATAGAGGCCTCATAAGATTGAATATAATCCACAGTATTAAAATACTCTACAGAGAGTCACAATTTATGCCTAATTGCAAGGAAATTCCTTCACCCAGACTCCTTCTTCACCTGCGTCCCTTCAATATTAGGTTCACCTATGTGGCTTGGATTCCACTCTTATTCCGAGTGGGTCTTTGCGACAAAACAATAATTATGGAGCAAAGACAACTTTTATAAATAGTGATATCACAATGTATGCTTGATCAGATCTTATAATCGACTAGGTACATTTGTATAAACTGTCGAGCTAATTTTTTTAAAACAAACTTACGGTATTATCTCAAGCCATAAGTTACATAATGCTACCTGCTGAATGGTGATAAAGTTTGAATATTTTAAAATTAGTGCCCTTACATTCGATAAAAATCATATCTGCAACAGGACCAAATCACGACGCCAAAATCCTTATGAGAGGATAAGCGGTACAGTCAACCAACGGAAATAATCCACACGAGTTTAATACTTAATATTACATTTCATGCTAATGTGTTGTTTTAATAGCTTTTTTAATTATAATTATTTAAATTTAATAATCTTAATAATGTTAACTCTAAATGTAATATTAAATTATTAAAAATAAATTAATATTGAAACAGTAAAACTTAGAGTAAAATTCATGTGTGGATTATTTCCCTTTGATGACTGTACATAAGCTTGGGTGTAAATCTACTCCAATCAAACAATCAAACATCTCTTTATATTTACAGACGTCTTTGCTTCATCCACTCTCATTCTTTTCCTCCTCATATAGACCAGTTTGCTACCAGAGAAATATTACCACAGACATTATGAGTATATTTATCATTTACTGTAGACTAGGATATTGTCGTTTGTATTGTTACCACCTGTCAATGCATTTAAAAATGTCGCACACGAAAAATCTTTAATTAGAAAAATAGAGGAAACCACTGTTTAAAAGAATGCTCGTGTAAATTAAAATAGGGTTTTAGACTTCAATCGATGATGATAAACAAACACCGCAAACTCTGAAGAATGTCAAAAAGCGTATGTGTGCATGTGTGTGTTTGTGTAATCCCTAAATCAGGCGTCGCCTCTAAACTATCCGTTTATCAAGCGGGGCCAACGTGAATGGCACGCAGCTGTGTGGATGCATAAATTAAGAATCTATTATTACAAGGATAATTTGTAATATGCCAATCCTCCACGTGCTTTGAACAGAACACGGGGCTTTTCTATAGAAACGTTGACTCTCATCAATAACGTTGATTGGAAATGAATTACGCTTTACTGATAAGCGATGGCGTAATTAGTTTACCATCGAACAGTGGACGAAATGTTTGACAACTGCCTTCCAATGTCACTGCAAATGACTCAGAAATTCTGACACATTCCATATTACAATATACAACCAGGGAAGGTATGTGTATGCGTGTGTGTTTGGGCAGTGCAAACATTAAAGAGTAAAACAAACAACCAGCTTCGCCAATTCATTTGCTCTCGAAAGGCATCATCGACCAACATTTTTAAATCTAATGCGACCATGTTTGATGTCAACGGTAAATGATTTTTCAAGATATGCCTATAGCCAACAAACTATTTCAATGTTTGGACTTTAGAGTAATTTTATAATGGTTTATGTTCATTTACTTTCTAAACTTAAACTGTCCTCTTGCATTAAATTTGAAAACTTTTCTATTACCTAAACAAATCAGCTCTTCTGGATGTTATTATTTTATGAAATATTCCTAATACAAGCTGAGAATTTCAAATAACACGTTATTGTCGTTAAAGCCATGTAAACCACAATGTGTACATTGTAAACCATGCTGTGTACATGTATATATATTTCTCTTATAGGATCAGTTACCTCGGAAACAACGGTTCAAAATGGTATAAACAATGGTTTGAGAAAAGAAATACGTATAACTAATGGTAGTTCAATATACAGTAATTATTAATTTAATAAATGTACATGTTTATTTGTTAGACACTTTTTAGATTTTTTGACTTTAATAAAGAAAATTAAAAACCGAATATTATTTTTTTTTATCTAATATAATATTTTAAAGGCATTTAAGTAAATATCTATGCAGAACAAATCTTTGTAGTTAACTTTTAATTCTTTACCGCTTTACACGCATTCTATAAGGAACAGCAAACTTTTCCGCACTTTAAAAATCAGTTTGCATCGACAAAATTTTTAAAAAAAAGACTATTTTATGAATAAAATGAATATTTATCATTTACTGAAAGAATCTGGTCTAAAAGATCTGACGGTGATATCATTATTCATGGCATCTATTTTCTTTCTTCTAAACATATAATAGACTAGCAGACCCCTTGTGAAAATATTGTCGCACAAAAAAAGTCGTATTCTTAAGGAAAGGGTATTATGCGGAACAATTTACATATATATGGAGAGACCGTCCAGCAGCGTGTGCCATCTCTGTATGTGCCCGTTCGGTTTATAGAGTTAAACAAACATAGCACAATTTAAAATACAGCCAGCGCCATCTCTCGGCATGAAAAATGTAAGATACACTGTATTCCCGCGCGGAAGTCTTGCAGTCATTGTTGATACTACTTCACTGAACAATCGCAAAAATCCTCATTAAACAAAGCAAACAACGACGTCACAATTTTTTAAAGCTGGCATAAATCCCATTCAGCTCCAGGTAAATTGAATTTTTAAATAAAAATACAAAGGAAAGGAAGAAAGAAAAAAATAAAATCCTTACTTAATGGCTGCTTAAGTCATAAAATAAACCTACACTCAATATGTCATGTAATTAGTTTCAGCGGTTTCGGCTAAGGGATAATGAATTAGTCAGTCAGGACATGTTATTTTATACACAGGGAGGATGCAAAAATGACCCCCATCCCCCGTTTATTTTCGTAACCGAAGCAGATATGTCCATTTTGATGAATCCAATGAATGGGAAATTATAGGTGACTTATCCCATGGTGCAATTTTCAGCATCCCAAATATGCAAATTAGGACACATTCGAAATTCCTATCTTAAAAACCGTTTATTATTAGATACACGAACAATTCCAATTGAGGACTTGTTCAGCATGGAATTCCGAACAAAACAAAAAAAATATTTCCAAAATCCGATGAACCGATCACCAACCGATCACCCAGTCATTGTTTAAGCAAGTTCAGACAGGTCACGTTTGTGCGTGCAATGGTTTAGCAGATGCTCGTTTCTTCAGTTGAAGGTGTAGCGTGCGCACGTAACTGTGGATAATGGATCAAAGAGGAACACTGCCGTAATCGTGCAACAGTTTCTGGCCAACAAAGGGGTCGTATCCATAGCTCATCCACCTTATTCACCAGACTTGGCACCGGCAGACTTTTTTCTTGTTCCCACGCCTGAAACGGGCCTTAAAGGGACACAGATTTGCGGACATTCCAGACATTCAAGCAAATGTGACACGTGAACTTAAAGCCATCCCTAAGGAGCTTCCAGGACTTATACACCCGATCCCAAAAGTGTATTGCCTTCCAGAGTGATTATTTCGAAGGACAATAAAGTAAATGTGGCTCTATCTGTTTTGCATTTTGTTGTGTGAACTCATTCACCGAACTTAATTGTCAGAGGTTGTAGATAACACAGAACAACTGGTATCAATTTGATAGGTTTATCCTAAAACTTGTAAATACCACCACTAGATGGAGTCTAGTTAAGAGACGACTAGAACAAAGACACCATATATCTTTTAATTATGAAATAGGCAATATATTTCCATATATAACAAAAGATTTCTGCGTCATGCAATTCAGGAGAAACGACAGAATTTCTAGACATTGTCATAAACTGCGACAATTGCCGTAAACTGAGACGTCCTTCACCAGCTCCTTTGAATAATCTCCTATGGCAGTGGGAATCGAAAGTCTTAGAACACCTTCCTTATTCGCCCGACCTCAGTCCAGGCGATTGTGATTTGAACCATAAATTGAAGAAGTCGTTGCGTGGGAAAGGTTTTGCGAACAAACCAGGCATCTTAATGCATTAACAAAAATGGCATCGAACTGTGGTAAAACCTGGAGAATACTCAGAACGGTGATATGCGACTTTACATCTCTTTACGTTGTATTTACTTTGTGGGATATACACTCACACGCCAAAAGTCATGGCACACCTGCCTAAGAACGTGTCGAGTCCCCTCCGGCTCGGATAACGGCGGCGATCCGTCGTGGAAGAGAGTCTACCAGTTCCCGGAACACATCCACAGGCACTGAAAGCCATGCCGCCTCCACTGCACTCCATAACGATGCTGCATTTATGTTGGTGACGACCTGGCAGATCGTTGGATGACGTCCCACAAATGTTCAATGGGATTGCAATCTGGGGAACGTGGAGGCCAAATCATTGTCGTGAAGTCGGTAGCATGTTCCTCCAGCCACTGCCGTGTCACAAGGGCCGTGTGTGTAGGCGCAATATCTTGCTGGAAGATGCCGTCGCCCGCGGGATGAAAACAGTTCATGAAGGAGTGCAGGTGGTCCCCAAGCATATCGACTTAGGAAGTAGCATGCAGAGTGGATGCCAGATACACCAATAGACCCGAGAAAATAACCGAGACAGTATGGAGCCTCCACCTGCCTGAGTGGTCCCCACCTGACAAGCGGGGTCCATGGCTTCGTGTGGCCTGCGCCAGACATGGACACGACCATCGGAAACCGTGACTCGTAGGACCAGGCAACCCTTCGCCAGTCCTCAGCGGTCCAATATGGATGTTGGTTGGCCCATACTAGGCGCTGCCGACGATGTGCAGCTGTCAAGAGCGGCACCGGTCGTGGCCTCCTTCTCCCAAAGCCTGCAGCTGCCAAGATTCGCCGAATTGTCGTCACGGAGACAGTTGTAGGATGTCCCTGGTTCTACCGCACGGTGATTGGCCCGCTGTCGCCCTTTAGTCAGCAGTTGCAAGCCGGGTGACCCGGCGAACACCTCTGGCGTCAATAAGGCGTGGGTGGCCCGTCCGCTGTCCGACATGGGTTGTAACCCCTCGTTGGGTGTATTCTCAGTAGACCCTTGCAACGGTTGTGCGGTAAAATTGCAGGGTGTTGGCTACATCTGATATTGAGGCATCTATCCGTCTGACACCAACATCCGTTCAAATGCGGATAGCTCTAGGCGTGCCATTTCTGCAGCTAGTTTTGGAAGCAGCGGATCTGTCTCATTACGGACAGGGAACCTGATTGGAGGGGTATGCCATGAATTTTGGTGAGTGAGTGTATATATTTACTGGTTAAACGATACTATCGTTTACTTGCTTTTTTTACACCAATTAGGATAGAATATTACTTATGTTGCAAAAAAACTGTTATTGAGGTATAACGGTCTAATTAGAACGCAGATCGAAATATCCTACTGTAAACTAAACTAATTTTAGGAAAATATAAAATTGATCTTTACTCTAAGTGGATGGATGTCATCAAAGAAATAAAAGTAACTGAAACATTCATTCCTATTATTTTGGAAAAATCTATTCGGTTCTGACCCTGATTAAGTTAATTTTTGAGTTCTTGTAATTGATGACAACTTCACTGTATCTTTAACCCAGAATAACAATTTCGTAAATGAGTCAACCAATGCTATCAAGTTTAAATGATAAAGAAAAAAATCAATGGCTTTCTTACGAGAACAGATTAGATTAAAAGATTATCAATTCAGTGATTTCACCGAATTAATAGCTCTGTAAACTATTCTAAGAAATGAGGCTATTTTGCAAGAGCTATTTATTTCGTCAGTTTCCATTATGGCATAATTGTAAGAGAAAGCCCTCGATTGATATCTGAAAATGATTTTAGAAACTAATGACTGAAAGGGTAAGTATTCTACAGACTTTTTCGACTGCGGAAAAAAAATAACGAATGAAAAAAAAAAAAGAGGCTTGACGAATTTTACAGAGTGGAACCAACCGAAGGCGTTTTACTCCTTCAGCCGCCGCCCTTTCGGGGTGCAACGGCAGCGGAACTAATGAGAGTAAAAAGAAAGGAAGACTCGCGTTCGCCCGTCGGCTGGAAGAACAAGCGAACCAACAAGGATGACTAGACCGCGACACCTTCGCTTCCCAAGGCCTGGAAATCAGATAGAAGATGACGCAATCACATGAGAGGGGGAGGGCTGAGTCTTGCACTTGAGTAAACAACTGCTCTCCCACAGACTCTAAAAACCGCATACATAAAACCTGCCACCAGTCTGACTTTAACCCTTATTGGAAACGTATTGCTCTTTCCTTTTCTTTTTGTAAAATAAACACGGTGTTGCGTTTTCGAGACAAATTAACCAGGCGTTGTTTTCTAAAGGAGAATTTGAAAATAAGGTGAAGACATTTAAATCGAATCTGGAGCAACAGTGGTAAGCACAAAGTAGGTACGTTTTCTCTTTATTTATTTCTCACAAATTTAAGAAAATGAAATAATAAGGATATAGTCTAATATCAGATTCGATTAAGCATATACGCTGGAGGTATTTTGATGGAGACTTCTGATGGACAAGTATGCAAAAAATATATGCAAACAAAAATTACAAGTCAATATAAGCTCTTCTGTACTTTTACTGCTAAAATATGTTTTAGCACATGTCTAGGCATCATAGTCTCCAGAGCTCTTCCACAGATTAACGTAGCTGGACGTAGAGAAAAGAGGAAGAGACGAAAATACCCTGGGCAACACAAGGTGGAAGTGGAGGGAAATAATCTGAACAGCAGTTTATATTTCAATCAGCAGTTTATATTTGCCATTTGTCAAGGCTAAAAGGCAATATGCTAAGCTAAAAAGGGAGTCTCTGTCCGAAACATGAGCTGTTGTTCAGAGTTGTTTCACTCTGCTCTCACCTAGCAAGTCTAGCGTTCAATGCGGCATATTCCCATTTGGTAACTTTAGATTTATGAAAACACAAGAAGGAACTGTGGCGTGGAATTGCCTGTATATGAATGAAAAACCTCTTACCAGAAAAGAGCATCCGAGATATGGAACACCGTGATCTTCGAAATACACACAAAACTTGGTTTTTGAATTGAATTCACTTTTTGCGTGAAAAATACCAAAAACTAGGTTCTGAGTTAAATTCACTTATTGCTTGAAAACTACCAAAAGCTTAAAGGTAAACTCCACGGAAAAAATCGACTTTATTTTTTTTTTTGCATCATAACATTAATCCAGGTTAATAGAGTATTTATCATACAAAATTTTTCGATTTTTCCTCATATTTTATTAAGAAAAATGCCTCGGAAAATTGAAAATTTGCGTGGGATCTTCCATTCCTTCTCCACAGAAACACGGCGGAACAAGCTGTCATTTCCTGCCGCGAGAACCTCGGGGAATTTCGTCGCCGAGATTCTAGTCGCTTAGAACGATTCTACATATCTTAAAATTTTGCTAACCTGTTTTATGTCGGATTACCTTCAACTTGTTCTCTGTTTGGATGTGTGAATAGACAGTCGGATAGAAATTTCACGTTTCATCGATTTCCACAATCAGAATCGATTAATAAACAGTGGATTAGTTTTTGACAGCGAGGGAACTGGTATCCAACTCCAAACAGCATCGTGTGATCATTTTGAAGCATCTTGCTTTATCTACGCATCCGCCGTTTAAAATTCAGTATCAATTCAAACAAGAAATTCGCCGAAACTAGATCACGTATAAGGTGGAACTAGATGCTCTTCCAACTCTCAATGGGCCTGGCGTTCTTCAAGAACAACGACCGCAACAGTACTCGTTAAACGCCGAAGGAATGAGGAGGTAAGCCTATCTACTGTGTAAGATCCCTAATGTGCACCCCCCGACGCGGCAAGCAGAAGATCCCGTTTCACGGTTTAATGCATAGGACTGTATATCGCAGAAGTTGCAGTAGCATTTAATTCTGCTAATGGCCCTTATATATCACTGTCACTGTTATCAAAATCGCAGTCGTCATTACCGGTCTTGTTTCATATTCATAGTCCATTGCGATGCCCAACTGACAACTAACCGATAGCGTCCAATGTGTGACGTCACGAATTCGAAACTCCTTCGCATTTCTCGGCAACTTGTGACGTAACAGTTGCCGAACCATGGCGCCAGTGTCTATCGCAGGGGAAGGGAAAAAATGAAAGATTTTTATATATTTTATCAATTTTGAGGACGAATTGAAAATTTTTATACATGCTACGTTGTTATTGAGACTTTCATCTTTCATTTTAAACAAAGTTGTTTTGGGTGTAGAGTTTACCTTTAAAGATACATAGCATAAGCTTGGTTTTGAGTTCAATTCATTTTTTTCGTGAAAAATTACCAAAAACTTGATTTTGAGTTCAGCAAAAAAAACTCGAAATTTGGCTATGTCCGATCGACCCGACATGAGGGCGGCACAAAATTATGAGGTGAAAATTCGCAAACTTTCATTTCGTGTACTCGCACAAAAGAGTACCCGGCGTTTCATATCTCGGATGTTATTTTAAGTTAAAAGGTTCTTCCTTCGTATATAAACTTAAGACTTGATAAGCCTCCAGATGAAAGTATCCTGGGGAAATAATCTGATGAGTGAGGGACCTATAGTCTCAGCGAACCACGATTAAGTATCTGTTTTGTTCCTACCTAACCTTGTATTGTTAGCATTCTTTCAAATTACTTACAAAGAAAATGTATTTTGTTAGTAGAATACCATCATTTTGTATATTCATCTTGCTTTATATCTGCTAAATGCTAATGGTATCGTAATCCTCTTCATAATAGAAATTTTCCATAGACGTCAACAAAACAAAAGTTTCGAAGAGATGAAATAAATCTGCTCAGCTACGGCGACTTCATTGTGAAATAAAATAAAATTTAGTTTTTTTTGGCTTCCTCAAATTAGAACAAACCTCATTGATTCTATTTATAGAATTTCTATGCTGAGAACTTCAAATGCTCCGTCGCCTTTTGTGTATTGATGCAGATCTAAGAAAGAGTTATAATATATTCAACTGTACTAAAAAATTGCACAATTTACTTTTTTTAAAAAGGAGACAACAAAGAAAATCATTTCTTGTTTGTTGACGGAGCTCTTCCCATAGCCGAGCTTACCTTGTCCGACGCTCGTTAGCGCCCGAGTTTTTCCCTTTTCCCCTATCTCTTCATTCACATGGAACCTCTCTTTGTGTGAGTAATTGGAAGCAGGTTCCCTATTCAAAAGCGAATGAGTTGCTTTAGCACGAATGCATCTAATCTTTTCGAACGGCGACTTCCCTCCCCGGTCTTTTCTCTTCCTTCACCGTCCCTCCTCCTCCTCCTTAACACAAAACAATATCTTTAGCATCATTATTACTCAGCTGTGTTTGTCGTCTGGTGGGAGGGAGGAAAGGAGGAGGCGAAAAGTTCCATGAATTGTGTAGTCCCGGCAGTCTCCGGTAAAATAGTTTGGTTGAAGGCTCCTGTGCCATTGATTATCCAGTCCTTCGGCAAACTGGCTGCTTGCTAGGCAAAACATCAATTTAGCCCGCATTGTGTCGAATCTCCCGCCTAATTTTTCCATAAATTGAAGGAACTGTAGCAATTTTTCTCGTTTGTTTGAAGGCGCATAGCCCTAATGCAAACGCGAAATTCCACTCTATGTATCTCAATTAAGAGGAACTTCAAAGACGGTTGGCGACGGTGCATACAGAAGGTACGATGCGGGAGTTCCAATGAAGAAAGAAAAAGAAATTAAAAAAAAAATAAGGAAAAGAAAAGAAAGAATAAAAAAGGGGAGAAAGAAGACTAAAAGCAGTTAATGAGACTGCTGGCAGCAGGAGCAACAGCAGCAGAAGCTAATTAGGAACCCTCACAGTCTCGGCCTGAAATTATCATCACTCTCACCCACCGCAGCTAGAATAAACATCTGTGCTACGGAAGATTATTTCAAGCATTTTTCAAGAACACCAACCACGTATCATAGAACATTTTGCAAATTATATTTCAAGAGCATTCCTTTAGCAATATTGAAACAATTAAGTCGCAGTTTGCGTGTGTTTTATCAGTTAATAATGAAAACTTCCCTTGAGTTATGAGGGTTCGCAGTACACGACCGCCGCCCCTTAAAAACCTGTAAGGAAACGCGTTGAAAAACGAATGCCCAAAGTTCTACCCCGAAATGAAGAAATATGGCAGAGTTCTTCAATAAAACTTGTTCGCCAAAGGAGAAAGTTTCATATTTTAACTTTGTTTAATGTTGACAATTTTAATAAGATAACAGTTTTTCCAGGAAGAAAAATTTTTGTTTACCAAACGCACGCACTTAATTATGCTGGCAGTGCAATCCTAATTCGCGACGAAAGTTAATTAACCTTACGAAGCCCTTTTATACAAGAAAACATTCTCATAACGTTTTTTTACGATTTCCTACTTTTTCTGCACCCTCACAGACTAAATGCACTTACAACCATATTCTCTCCTATTACACTATTCGGCATCAGACTGCACATAATGTAATTTCTACCAGCAGAAAAAAATGGAACAAAACGGGGACTATTTTTCTCTTTTTTCTTTAAGAAGAGTTACAAATTTCTAAAATAGAAACAAAGAAAGCATAGGAAAATCCAATTTGGCTAAGTTTCTCCTTATTAATAATTACATTAACATTCAGGCGAGCGTCTCATTTACAAATTGAACGATAGTGTATGAAATAGAAAACTGGTTTCGAAATTGAAGCATTGAGCAACAAGTTAAAATTTGAGGGGTTAAAATATTTTGAAAGAAATCCAGTTTCTCAAAATTGTATAAATCTACATTTTACATTTTCGTATAGGTCATACATTTTTTGTAATAAAAAATCTAAACATTAATAAAAGTAGTCTCGGCTGAAAGTAGAAAATTACCGTATATAATCACCCTGTAATGAAGGCAGATCACTTTGAAACCATTATTTACTTATGTAGCGTATGGCTGCATGGATACAAAATAAGAAAATACAAATATAAAGTATATATAGGTTGACGCATATTTATTCACTACGAGACCATCGATCCAATTCAAATCATTATCCGTCGCTTTGAAGAGATCAGTAAAATGTCCAGAGTAGGCTGTTAAGGTATAATCAGAAGCGATATACTTGACAGTTTGCCGCTCTGCTCCACAGCTACAAGATGATGATGAAGCCATGCCCCAATTGTAGAGAAAGTCTTGGCAAATGCCATGGGAAGTTCATTTCTATTTAATATTTTACATTGATTGCGGGGCATTTGCATACTATGTAGGGGTTTGGTACGGTCAATATGCCTTAGTTGATCCGGGGCAGTGTTTTCCCAAAATTCTTTCCAATGTTCATTTATATTAAAATTATCTGCTAGCAAGATGGGTGGGGTCTTAGATTTTAATCTTTGCAGTGAAGCGTCTTGAAGGTCTTCGTGTATAGGTACTTCAGAATTTTTTATAATTTTCCTAGTTTCCTTCACTAAAGCATCTTGTCGGCGGATGTCAGGAGGTGCAATATGGCTTAATACGAGTAGCCAATAGGTTGGGGTACTCTTTATAATTCCCTAATTAAGCTCATAGTCTCATTGAGTGTTGTGGCTAACTTCTTGACAGGGCAACTGTTTAACCAAACCGGCGATTAATATTCCGATACTGAGTATGCCAAGCTGAGAGCCGAGGTTCTTAGGGTAGTGGAATTCGAACCTCATGTTGTTCCACAAAGTTTCTGAATAAAGTTATTCCTTGTGTCTATCTTGGCTACTGTGTTTTCTAAATGCTTTCCAAATGACAGGGTTCTGCCCATTGTTACGCTCGAGTATTTCGGATGAGGATTGTAGAGAAGAAGACCGTAAGAATATTTTCACAAAGTCCATAATGAAAAATAGTCGAGCTGTAGACTCAATATTTACTAGATGATCACAAGTACCCAGACAAATTCGAAAAATAGTAGACTCTTCCATGAACAAGAATAAAAGATAGAGGCGAATCCACAGACATTTTTCAGCTTTGCAACAGAAACTAGAAGACAACGCGAGCTAAATGACTTTAAACACGTGCTCTGTATATGACGTCATTATGAGATAGAAATGTATAGGGGTTAGACTACACAATTACTATCTGAGAGAGCATGCCAACAGACATGCAGGGACCGCAGAGTGCTAGAGAGTGTTATAAAAGTAGAAGCGCTTGGACTCGAAGAAAACATTCGTAACTTTTTTCCAGGATGCCTCCAAATACAACTTAAATACAATGACAATCGGTCAAGAGCTGCAAACTTTGGGTTTACATGGTCGAACATCCGCATACATATGGAGCACTAAAGTCCGTTACAGAATCAGCGTCTTTTAAGCGTGAAACAAGCGCCCTGCATTCCAGGCGTTTTTCAGGCGTCAAAAAGGAGCGCGTGTTAAAATTCGCAATCGTTTAACATTCAACAGAAACGAAGCTTGTTCTAGGCGAATTCAGATCTGATTGGCTCTTGATGAGTCCTTCTTTCATCCAGTCGATGTTGCTTGTTTTATAAGGAAAAACGATAAAAAACGAGGCAAACCTGTATGGAGAATATGTTACCGGAGAAATTCAATATGGCCGGGTTGACTGACGAAAGTGGGTTAGAAACGGTCGCTAAGGATTCTGGTACCGGAAAGATGCTCACTCGTAGCTGATTGGCTGCGAATATGGGGCGGGTTCTGAAAATTCGTTGGAACTCCAAAAGCCGCGTGCTGCGTGGAATACGCTGAATATGCAACGGCTCCGGCAACCAAAAGTCGCGTCGAATACGCCAGATGTGCCATATTCGACTCGAATTCGATAGTTCTGTAATGGCCTTAAAGCAACCAATGTCAAGGGTCGACTAAAATACGTCGACCTCGAATAATGGAGACGTATCTTACGGACTGTCCAGTCACGTCACATTATCTGGATAGGCGAGAGTGTGAACAATGTCTGTGTGCCACAAGTAAAGTTTGCTGATGGGGTCATAATGATTTGAGGGTGCTTCTCATGTTCCGTAATTCCTATGAAGGCGAGGATCCATTCTTGTTTCAACACCATCATGCGTCAGTCCCTAAAGCGCTGACCGTGCAGAGCTGATTTGCTGACATGAATATTGAAGAATTGATCTGGCCTGCTCACAGTCCGAATCTCAATCCTAAAGGACACTTGTGGAATGACTTAGAACTTCGGCTCTTTTAATGATATCGTAAAGGAGAGGCATAATCATTTATATTAAGAAGTAATGAAAGTTTTGGTTTCTAACACTCCTTACGACTGTAAACCAATCTACATTCTCAAATGCAGTTCAAGTAAAATGTCACACAACTGGTTACAATCGTTTTAATGAAAAGCTTCCGAAAATAAGCTCAAGGACCTTCTCAGGATAAATTAGAGTAATTTAATCCGGAAAGCCATTACTGAATTCTTCTAGTGTTTAATACAGTTTTTATTTGTGTTGAAAGTGCGGGGTATTTAAAAATGCATGACAAAAGAGAAGGAGAAGGGAGGGTTCATTTTCTCACGTTTCACTGTTTATGTTTTATGAACTTTTGCACGGAAGAATTGGAGGGCGGGGGTGAGGATGTTAGGGGTAGAAAAGGTGGATGAAGGAGGGGTAGAAAAGGGGAGGGGGGGGGGGCAACGACGAAAAGTGTCTCTCGAATCGGACGTCATAATTGTCACCTCATTCCCTTGAAGAGACAAGAGTCGTTAATCAGAAGCAACGTCAGTGAATGCCTTGTTAATGAGCCTTCCTTTCCCTTCCCATCAATTATGAAAGAACTGAGAGGAAATGCAAATGTAATTGTTCTGGCTGCTTTTATTATGGACGAGAATCAAAATATAGAATCGACTCGTCTTACGAAATTTCGCGTGGAAACTTCAAATGGAATCCAATTAGCGAACCTTTTCCATTGAGAAGGAGGTTCGCTCCATCCTCATCTTCTTCCCTTAAATAAAATATACACTTGATGACAGAATAAAACATTTCCATATCAACTCAAGTAAATGAAGCGTTGTCGATTTAAATGTACTGAAGGGAAAATGCCGCTGAAACTATCTTGGACTGTTGTACAATTTGATAAATTTACACACCAGACATTTTAGAAGATAATAAGAGCTAAACGCAATTTGAGCTCGTCAGAATTTTTCAGAAAAATTTTAAAAATTGACAATGATCTACTGTAGTTTCAATCTATAAGTCTCGATTTTTACCCTTCGGATTTATGTAATATTTACCGACAAATCAACGATAACGATCCATAGTAAAATTTGATTCAAGTATTCATAAAACCATGTAAGAAGTTTAAAATTCCAGAAATTCGATAAAATTTGTAAAATTTTCCCTAGAAAATACATTTTAATATCGAAAACATTCTATTTATGAGTAATGTGATATTCCTTGACCAAAATTAAGGAACCAATGTCGAATTTTCATGGCCAAACCCAATTGTATACAAAATTCTAATACGAGCATTTTAAAGAATTCGTTCGTTTTTCCAAAGTAAATATTTCCTGTATTAATTCTAAGGATTTTTCATGTGTTCATACTTATATTCAAATTCGGATATTGCAGAATTTCATCAAACAAACAGCCTGAGCAACGCCGGGCATATCAGCTAGCGTGTAATAAAGAGAAGAAGGTAAAGGTAAAAAAATTTAATTAACAGATGATTTAAATATAAGAAAGTAAATTTTTTTATGTTCATAAAAATTAGTTTAAAATGATAATATAGGGGATCCGCTGTGAGAGTATGCCTATGAAAACATCTTACGGGTAAATTTGAGATGTGTTCTTTTTGTGTTGATTTCGAATAAATTAATATGATTTAATCTAATGTTTGGGCTTTACAAGAACTATTTTTACACGAATCCGCTGGAGGGCTACGGATGGCACAAAATGGGCGCCATAATATTATGATATTAAGGATGGGTAAAAAGACTATGATTAAGGTTAAAAATACATTTAATAATATCGGAGTAGGCTACCAGCAAACGAGAATTCAGTGGGAGAGATATTCGGCCCATTTTTCAATATTGGTATAATCATTGGTAGCACTGACAATTTTATTTCCTAATAAAAAGGTTTTTTTTGCAGGTAGCTCGATATAGTCAATGTGTCTGGTAAAATTAAGTACTGTTTAAAAAATCCTAGCATTTTAATTTCAACTATAAATGTATTTTTAATGAAAAATGACTAAAATTTCAGTTTTTTGAGTATTTAGAATAATTCCTCGATGAGTACAACTTTGGTGTAATTTCCTCTCATTTATCATTTCTAATCCTCTTTTACTTCTCGGTGTCGAGGATGATGAATAACCATAAGATATGCAGGATGATTCTGAAAAAGTGTGCATAACTGTAAGCAATGACAGAGGTGACCAGAATGAACATTTTCTTTTAATACAATGTGGGTCCGAATTTGAACGCTAACTGAGATATGAACAGAAATAAAAATGCCGCCAACAAGATCAACAAGTTAATAATTCAGGTTCTGCAATGAACTTTGGAGGAATTTTGGGTACATAAAATTCTGTATACCCGCTAAAGTTTGATCGAATTCCAACGAGTAGTTTCCGAGTTATGCACTCAACATCGTGGCACGTGCAGGTTAGTACTCGCATGTGAGCACTGTTACGATTTTGAATGCGTAACTCGAAAACTACACGTTGGAATACGATTAAATTTTAGCGGTATACACAGGTTTACATACACTATTATTCCTCCAAAATTTATTATTCTAGGCTTTGCAGAACCTGAGTTATTAACTTGTTGATCGTGGTGGCGGCATTTTTATTTCTGTTCATATCTCAGCGT
The DNA here is from genome assembly GCA_023313115.1 of Rhysida immarginata. Classification (NCBI taxonomy): domain Eukaryota; kingdom Metazoa; phylum Arthropoda; class Chilopoda; order Scolopendromorpha; family Scolopendridae; genus Rhysida; species Rhysida immarginata. The sequence continues at coordinate 4,858,572 of JAHWFO010092776.1, read as the reverse complement.
TCAAATTCGGACCCACATTGTATTAAAAGAAAATATCTATTCTGGTCACCTCTGTCATTGCTTACAGTTATACACACTTTTTCAGAATCACCCTGTATAATAAACCTATACTGTGGCTTTGCTTCGTCTTCTAAGCTTGTTAGTAAAGAGACAAACACAAACATCCATGCCATCAGCGGGATTCGAATCCGTGACTTGTTGGTTTCGAGAGCAACAAAACTAGCGCGTCAGCGATCTCGGCTACAGCAATTTCTCTCGTTCATCATTAATTTGGATGCAATCAAAGTTGGACTCGTTAGGTGGATAAGATTTGAAAAATATAAAGATGTAGAGATGCATTTGTAACTCATATAAAGGTGAAGTGATAATTGCATAAACGGTAGTGCTTAAGAAAGAACCTTATAAAATTAAAGTTTAACCTTCTTGGACACATTTTTCAACTAAAATAAGTGTCAAAATCCACAAATAGCATATAATAAAATTATTTTTTCTTTCTAATTTTAAAATCAGATTTTTAAGTTTAAATTGCAAACTAATACAATATGATATGTAAATGAACATTCTTAAATTAAATTGAAGCAAAATGTGCAAACTAGCTCAAATATAATAAACAAATGATTAAGAAAAATGACAATACAAGCGCAATGATATATGGAAAAATCTGAAGAAATAATTAAAAATTTAAACTTTAGACGACAAACATATAAAACTTTAGAAGACAAAATATATAAGGAAAAATAAACAAGGAAAAAAAAAAGAATTCTACGTCACCAAAATTCCTTATATATTAAATTATAAGATAATACAGTAAAAATATCCAATTACATGAAGTGATAAAATGAACTAATCCCTTCATTATTAATCTCAATCATTTAGAAATGCGACAACAAGCAAATCAACTCGCATTGACAATCAGCGTTGGTGTAAGAGCTTGAGACTCCGATTTGGAATCGCTCTTTATAAGTCTTCGTCGAAGGGCCTTTGGAACAGAGCTTTGCTTATTCGAGAGAGAGAGAGAGAGAGAGAGAGAGAGAGAGAGAGAAAGGGGCTTTTTTCTCTTTTCCTTTCCATCTAGGTTGCCTTCCCCAACCCCACCTTGGCCCCACCGAAATGAACCTTTTGTTGCAAGGAGCTCCACTAGGTCTATTCCCAGAGCGTAATGGGTGGCAACAAGAGCCTCGCTTTCTCGTCAAAGTCGTGATTTTAAACCCAGAGACGATCGAATTAACCTTGACCATCGTGAAGGGCAGGAATCTCTCACCATAGAAAGCCCGTGACCCCGGCATCACGACCTTTAAACCAACCACGAGAATGAAAAGTCACCGGTTGAGTTCGAGGCGACCATTTCACCAAGTCAAACAAAACGACGGACTAGTTTAAAAAACAAAAACGTCGTTGTCGTACAAACCCAAGGTCCCGTTTTCCCTTTCTCTTTATGGGTTAATTAAGGTTAAAATTAATACGTTTAGAGAGAAAGTCGCGGGTAATGGAGACAAGACTGCCCCCCTCTATTCCTTCCTAAATGCTAAACTTTAAGAACCTTAACTATGTTCACTTTCAGAGTTCATGTTGATTAACAGATTATTAAAAAAGTTTGGAAGCGATTTATCTGCAATAAAAACTATTCAAGGATATTATTATCTGTTGAAGGTTTTGGAATAAATATTTTGTTTTTAGAATGTAAAGAGCGACTGACATAACACTGATAGGAATTTCTGCTAGCATGCCTGCTGCGCAGTAAAGACTGCCTTAAAGGGGAAAGACAAGCCCGTGAAATTATATTTTATACAAACGGGTTTATATATATTTAGTGGATTCAGCATACAAACAATTTTTAATATAATAGCGAATAATATAATATACAGTCAAAAAAATTCATCGTCAGACAATTTCTTCATTTCCCTCCGAAAACAATTCAAAAGGTGGAAAACATTAAAAAATTCAAACTACAATTAAACGTTATAAGATTATGGTCATTAAAAAATCAGAAAACTGATATCTCACATAATTAATATACCGATCCCTTCTAAATGTAACGTCATCCAAATAATATGAGCAAAGTAGAATATTAAAAACAGATTCGAAGACTTTACCTTCGTTTTAAGATGAAATATTCAGACTATGAGACCTTATAGTAATGTGGGAAATAAATTATTTGAACAGAAAGATAGATTCGAAGCTTTTAGTAACCGGCATAACAGCAATACATAGTATACAAAATGCATACGTGTTGTCTGCATAATTGTTGACGGCACAGTTAGCCTAAAAATGGATGAAACAGGATTTGAACAGCTTCGGATGTGGCATGTTTGTAGAAGCAAGGAAAACCACAACTTGTTCCCAGTTTTTCATGTTCACCAGTATATCGGGTGACCAGAGAATGGCAGTTCTGCAATAAAAGTTCAAGCGATAAGCGCAAATATGGCCGGAAAAGGGTTGCGGATAAACATGCACGCATCGCCAGCGGCCCCAGAAAGGCAACACCACGACAGCATACGCTCAGTACAACACAAGTGCACATAAGATCATTCAAGTTGCTTTTTTCTGTCACAGAAAACCTGGATACCTCGCCTGCGATGGGCCAAGGCGAATCGAAATTAAGTGAAAATTGATGATCGGAAAAAAAGTAACTTGGTCGATGAATCTCGTTTCCTTCTCCACTATGTTTTGGCAAGACGGGAACTTGGTGCAAACGGATCCATAGAACTCGCATGGCCAGTAATCGACAGAATTTGAGGGGATTTTCTGCTGTTTCGCATTTAGTCCTCTAATAACTTTGGAAACATCTCTTAATGCCACAAGCCTTTCACCTAGCTATGGCCAAAATGTTCACTAACGTAGACGGCCATTTTCAACAATGTTCACAGTGTTTTCTTTATCTCAATTTCGTTTAATAAACATGACTATCACGCACTTCATTGGCTATCTCAGCCAACTGATCTGAAACCAATAGAGCAAGAATGGCTTATTCTACAAAAACAGCCACGCAATTTGAACCAACTAAGAGGTAATAAAATATCAATATAGACCAATATTACTGCGGAACTGTTCCAAGCAACATGTTGAAGAATTAAACTTAAAAGAATTAGGGCTGTGGTCAGAACTAAAGGTGGAATAACTTATTATAAGTATGGTGTCTTTAATAAAGCTATCCCTCAGTATATAACAGTGAAAGTTATGGGTGAACCATTGCTAAGAATGCTTTGCCATTCATTCCTTAAGAAAGACAGATTTACCTGTCTGACCTCTTCCGAGAATGAGCTTTACCTTTCAGGAAAACAGGAAAAATTCCGATGACAAATTCTCAACAGGAATTTAATAATTTTTTTAAATCTATTTTGAAAAGAACCCTTCTACCAAAGTAATTGTGAAATAACAGATGCATTGAAACAAGCTACACGTAAATTTCCACTGTGGATAAATAAATATTCAAATTAATATAAGAACATTTAAATTAGCTAAAAATTACATATCAAAACAATTATGAAAAGAAGCATGGTTTTGTAATGATGTTTTGTTAAATTATTTGAATAGGAAAGACGAATTCATTATTGTTCTAATTTAATTTTTTAATAATTTAATTAAGAACTAGATTGGTTCTTAAAAATTTATGCCATAAATTTTCGCGCTCTTGCAACAAAAATGACAATGTCGAGTCAGAGAGAAAGAAAGAGAGAAAAGAAAGAAAAGGACGTAAAAAATAACCCAAGTCCAAGTAAAAGAAGAGTTAGAAGGAACAAAGCCGAAGTTGTGCTTTGCGTTCGAGAACGGTTTTGCCTAAGGGCTGCATGTGTGTGCTTGTGTGTGTGTGTTTTGCGTGTGCGGCTGTGTCGGTGTTTACTGTTTGTGGCAAAGGGATCGTCTTGCGAAATTACTATTCAAATGAGCTAGGAGATGAAAGGAATGAACTCTCTTAATCGTCTGGCGCTTCTTGGAAATGCTATTATGTGGACGACCATAATCTAAATCTCAGCGGCCGTAAATTATCTCAACAAAAGGAATATATACAATCCACGAATCCAGTTAAAGGCCGAGTAGGATGGAGGGCGAAGAGGAAAATATAATAATAAAATAACCCCGGGTTTGCTTTTTTTTTTATTTACTTCGAACGTGGATTTTCTTTTGGCCCCCATAGCTCAAGCGATTATTTCGAGTTTCTCTAGTCTTTTTTCTTCTGAATTTCAACGCGGAACGGTGAAGATTCCAAAAGAGTATAGTAGTGACTTTTTATTGTAGCCGACAATGATAGAGCGAATGTAAAAACACTTTCTCCAAAGCCCGTTCGCCGGCATATATCTCTGTCACAGTGGCCCAGATGGAGAATCCATTATAACGCATTGGTAATCACTTTGCCTTTTCCAATGCCAAATGCTCTTCCAACCCCTTCGCCTTCCTCCCCTTTTCTCCTCATCAGCTATGCATGCAGAGAATCTCACGTCACTGACAGATGACAAGGAAAGATGCACCAACCGCTTCCTTTTTTACCCCCCTTTCACCGACCCACCCTTCATCCTACTCCCCATCCCATCCTCACTCTTCCCATCGCCTTTTGTCCCTGCAACGAATTGATGAGAGACTGGGGGTAGTTGGTGGGAATGAAGATATGTAAGAGAGGGTCCTTTCCATCTTCTTCCATTTATAATGAGTCAGACAGACTAACGGCGATCTAAGATTTTGGCTTCCCCCACTTCTTTTTTTTTTTCCCTCTCTCCTTTACCTCTTCCTTCTCGTTCCTTGACGAGAGAGAGAGAGAGATGTCAACGCGTGTGCTCGGTGCGTTTCACACAGGCACAAAGCAAGCGAGCATTTCCATCTCAGAGAATCCGTTTCGGTCTCCTATTAATCCGCAACGATTCGTGCCATTCGTCACACGTGGCAGAACAGTGGTATCAGAAAACGAGATTTAGACGGGGGAGAGAAATTCTTGGTCGCCGAGCTAAAAAGGAGTTGTTATTAAGAGGTCTAAACTGGCTATTAAAAGAATCTTTCCTGACTCCTTTATCCCACCGACTTTATTTCTCAACTTCCCCATCTAAAAGATTTCCGAAACTGTTAAGCCTAACGCTTATCATCCTTCCTTCGTGGCGCAAAATTCTGCTGTGTTAGAATGGATCATATTGATTTGAGAACAGGATTAGTTATGGCTATAATCAATATCACTCATTTTCATGGATTAATCGATACCAATAATTAGGCTTCAGATGCGATCAATTATTGATTAGAGACAATTTTTATAATAATTCTGCCATAATATATATGAATAAACATAGGTTATATCTACATCAGATATGAATATTAATGCAGACGGGAATTATGATTTACACAGTATTCACTGTCGCACAATAAATTAGAGCATATATAAATCCTGAAAGCAGAAACGTACATAAATAAATAAACGAAATGGGAACTGTACTGGCTAAACAGGAACATCAAAGAAGTTGACATATTGGAAAATGTACTTTAAACATTTCCGAAAATCTTTTCCGATTAGCTTCACTAATACACATTCAAAATCCCATGAACATATGTGCAATGCAGCGAAATGAGATAATAAACTTAAGAGTAGTTAATGGCAATGGCTACGTACATATTAAACATTAACATGGATTCCTAACTCGATATCAGATCAGCACTATGGGGCCTTTGATAGGAATAGTATATACTGCTGGTAGTTGAAAACTTCATCAACTCACAAGATGTACATTTTAAAATCAAAGTTAAGGCAATGTCTAATAGTTATTGGTGCTAATACGGTCAAATGGTTAAAGTTTCTCTGCATGCGGGAATTGAAAGGTTTTGCATCAGTTGCATCTCTATTGATAATTTGCTATACGCGATTCATTCTACTCCTTAGAGCGTTTATTATATAGGTCTACTTGATTATATTGAATATTTTTATTCGTAACCGCGATTGGCTCTAAAGAGTCCGAATGATCCCATGTTATTTGAACATGTAGATCAAAAAGTAATTAGTCGTGATTAAGTAACCCTGTTTGGTATTTACTTGACAAAATGAGTAGAATTAAATATTAGCATCAACACACGGGTAAAGAAGGAAATGAAATTATACAGATTATTCTGCATATAGGAATAATATTTTTTCTGGATATATTAATAGACTGTACTCCCAACGTTGGGATTTCTAACTGGCTTCAGACTGCAAGAATAAATTCGCTCGATAAAAGTGCTAAAGTGACTTCATTTAGGCAGTGCCGGTGTGATTTGCTCGAGTTACGACAAGGATTGTCTTTAAGACAGTCATGCTGCGGAAAGAACATTGAATTATTTTGGGTTAATATAAGCAACTTATAGAATCGATAATGCTGAATCGATGGGGACTAGCTCCAGATTCTCGAATCACCCGTAGTAACTCTGGAAATCTTATCCCGTTTACATGGAACTTCTATGACTCGGCGTGTATTTCATTTTCCATTTTGCGTGAATTTTTTCGACAAGAATTTTATTGATAACAACCACAGCCAGTTAATGTTTCTATGACTCGGCATTCAACTACGGGGATAACATTTTATCATGCAACCCAGCATTCTATGGGTTAGAAGGATGCATTTGTTTGTACCAGTACATAATCAAGCAATTCAGTAATGGATTTTTCCCTCTAGAGATTTCTCAAAGGTTGTGTGTGTATACCGACAGAATCCGCGTGCCCTAAAAGATCTGAAGTGGAGCATTGCAAACGAGATTATGTCTATCAAATGTACGCTCTTATGCACGGCAGCATCCAACATGGTTAAGAAGCTGAGGGTGGACATTTTGATCAGCTATTGTAACGAAATATAGCGTTAGTTTTATTTGCGGCCTGTATCTCTTTTTCCGGTTAAACACATGATGAATGCTGGATTGTATGAAAATGATCATTTTCATTATTTTAATCACAGGCCTTAATTTTCTGATTAAAAATAAGAAGGAACTGCCGTGTAGAATTGCCTTATAAGAAGGAGAACCTCTTACTACAAGATAACATCCGAGATATAAAACCCCGGACACGTATTTCGAAGTGATGAATGCATTTAAAATTCACTGCATAAACATTAAGGCAGAAACAGCTTTACTGCTCATAAATGCCTAATTCCTACATAGCGTGCCTCTTAATATAAATACTGCGAGAATATAAAATGTTAAAACGCAAACACCTTCAACATAGGGGAAGCTTCCATAATAAATTAGTCAGTTTAGAGGAATTACTTTCGACGATGGATAAAGACTTGAAGTGAACATTAAATATTTTAAACCTACATAACTTTCAAGATAATTTCTTTTATCGCATTTGCTTTATTTTGCATTTTGCATTTTGCTTACCTAATTTGAATTGCGGTGTTCTGTACAAATGAGAACGTTTGTGTCTTGGAAATATTCTCACCGTTCTGAAATCCAAACCACCTTGTTCGTGAAAACGAGCAACTTTGATTCCTGTCTTTAATACGATTCAGTTTAAGTGAATCTCGTAATTTATTTTGAGGAGAGCGCTTCTTTATCACCGGCAGGAAAAGAGAGACAGGGAAACATGTTTATGCACAGAACGCAAGATCTCAATTTCTACGGTTAGTGGTTGTTTATTCTCTCGACACCCAATTACTTCACTTCCTTTCCGTACGAAATTTTTTCTCAAGAGCATTTCGAAGGAAGAAAAAGAAAAAAAACTTCACACCTACCCACCCGCTCGCACATATACGCAGAAAAAAAGAAAAAAAAAAGCGCCTTTCACTCAAAATCCTCAATTTACAAGAAGAACGAAATAAAGTCTCTTGTTTCCCTCCTTTTTACACAAGTTGTTCGTTCGCTTTCACGGGGGAAAGGGCTTCCTTCTTCGCATGTCGTCTTCCTTCTTCTTTCCTCCTTGCGCCGCGGCCGAGAGGCGAACAGCCGGCTGTCTACGGTTCCATAATCATCCATAATGGGTGGCACTAAATTCACGCATTTCCGTCTTCGGACGAACGTCAATGCAGAAACAAAACAGGAGAGGGGGTGAAACCTTCCACCACCAACGGCCGAGATAAATGCACAAATTGCGAGGGAAACACGTCATCTGCGGTGGTGTTTGCGAAAAGGGAGGAATGGGAAGAAAAAATATAAAAACGCATCTTTGTCGTCAGTGGAAGGAACAGATGGTCCAAAAAGGATCGGCAAAAAAAGCTCACACACAAACGCACACATACAGGGCCACATAACCTAACAGAGGTTATGTATAAACATATAAAAACGAATGCTTGCGGATGATGGATGTAACCTATACGGAGAAAAATTCATAGCTGCTTATAAAATCTGACAGATAAAGGCATGACGATCATTTATTGATCATATAAGTGCATGTGATTATTTTTTTAAATTAAAATTTTTTTGTAACAAACTCTCTAATAAAACATGTGTTCCGAAGGCAAAGCTTTAGATGAAACCCATTTTTGTATACAATTATAAGCTCATGTTTAAAAACCTCGTAAAATTATAAAAATACAATTCATAAAAATGTTCTACTTACAAATGCCTCGTTTTGAATTTCTCAACAATACTGAACTCAACATTCCAAAATTTCCTTGTTCGGGAACCTTAAATAAATAAAATTTCCTAATTCTTGCAACCCATAAGATTCTAAAGGTGAATTCACTGATTCCTACTTCAATGATGGAATGATTTAACATGTGTTAACAGGGATATGGTTTGTATTCTACCATCACACTTTCTAGCTTAAGTGTGGAATGGAATGGTGGCATCCAACAACGATCCCGGCAATTTATCACAAGAATGAATTTGAAATCAAGTCATTTCCATGTTTTATGAAATTCAAGAAGAGTCTTCGTGGATACTATTTTGAAGCTGATTTGGCTGTGTCGATTTATGATTATGTAAACAAATTCTAAAATATGCTGAATATTTTTAATATGGTTCTTAACTTATGTCAAATCTGGCTTGACCCCTACAGGCAATAAAACCAAAATGGGGGTTGCAGAAAAAGAAAGATAATAGGAGAGAGAAGAAAATTAAGACAACAAGCAAGTTTATTTCTTAATTTTCTTAAGTCCTATAAAATTTTCTTAAATTTCTTACGTCACTAGAGCCGGTTATGTCCTATAAAACATAGGAAAAAAATTTGTGTCACATGGTGTAATCGATCGGGTTTTATTCTTTTTTCTGCGTTGTAATCATTTTATTCCATTAGGATGTAACTAAAAATGACGGAAAATAATAACTAAACTGCTCAAATCTTGCCTTTGTGGGCAAGATTCACACACCTCCTCCACAAATTGAATATTTTTAAATTAACAAGAAAATTCAAACTGAGTCCAAGAAAGTAAAACAATTAATTAGGCAAAAATGTTGAAGAACAGAAAGTTAAAAGTCGGACGTCCAAAAACACAAAGTAAATTAGAATTTCGACAAAAGATTGTCCCGGCCCAGCATGATTAACCGCTCTGAAAAGGGGGCCAGAACACTCTTTTGTCGAAATTCTAATTTCTGTAATGAGGAAAAACCCCCTCACCTTTTTTTTATTATTAAACTTTTAAGAGTAACAAGTAGCTTTATTTTTATATGGACTCTTCCATTACGAACCGCAAAAACCTTTAATAACATGTATATCAATATCCTGACCGCATAAACAAAGTTTCAGAGAATTAACGTTACTATAATTACACTAGCCAACAAAATTTAAGTTTTTTCTTGTAACTAAATGCAAGTGGGTGATTTTTGGTAATATATTTTTCCTGCTGATTACGAATATAATTTTGAAATTTCTCTAGCACGCACAGTTTTCTTGTTTTACAATGAAACATTTTTAAATCATTCAGTGCTTGGGGCCTGGTAAATTTCCTTGCGGGCCGAAAATATGTATACTTTAACATTATAGCCGCTTCTCTTCACACCCATTACTTTAACATAGAAGTTTTGATGTGCATAACTTGGAAACTTGACGTGATAGAAAAAATCTAAAAGCAGATTCGGATTCTACATACAAATTACTACTAAGAACACTATGTGTGGCCTTAGTTACGAAATGTGTGTTGACTAGTGTTATTATTTAGGTTAAATAAATACAGAAATAACAGTTATATCCCAGGAACAAAGAAAAAAGTAAATTTTGTTACATGGTGTTATTAATTAAGAAGTATAAACGTTAAAGCTCACTAGGTAAAAGCAGTTTCTAATGAACCGCTTAATTAAAAATATTTTTAAAGCCGAATCAGCAAAGTGCCTAATCGATAAGGAAATGGAATGGTTCGATGGTGATAAAGGTGAATTGATGAAGATAATGATTCGCATAATCTTAAGAGCATTAATTTGGCTCATAGTAGTATAACGATTTTCATATACACCATATAATAACTTGCCCAGTATGGTAGAGTTAAAAATGGTTCTATAAACCGAAAAGGAGGGAATTATTCTTCTGAACCTCTGAAATTCGTATGGGCCATAGTAGTATATTGAAGCTATATGCTTAAGAAAACGTTTGAATGCATAAGGACTATTATGAACTGAGGAAAAAGGAACCTATTATAATAAATTTTAATGTTGGTGAACAAACAACTATCAGATAAAGATTCAGTAAACCACGTTTAATGAAAGACAATATGCGAGCCACAAGTTTCTTTAAGGTCAAAATTTTTAAAATTTAAAAAAATTAGTGGCACTGTTAACACATTAAATAATTATAATCACTCTTCTTCAGATAATTTGACTTTAAACTTAAGTTAGATAAATAAATACAACCGAACTAAGCGTAACAGATTCTACATGTATTAACAGAGGAAACTCAGTATGAGCCTATTCCATATTAAACGCGAAACGAACGGAGAATGATTGTATTTCTGTTCGTGTCTATTTCAAGTTTAAATGAAAGGATAACAAATTATCAATGAAATTGGAATAAGCAGAATTTTTAGACGATACCTGTAGATAAATCAACGCCTTCGCAATAATTTAAACAGGAGGCGATGATTGATTGCAGAAAATCGCAATCGAGTTAACAACTTTAAAGGATCACCTTTAATCAGATCTATATCAACATATTTTAATGTTCTCATCGACTGGTGGAATACAGAGTCAATATAATTAGGAAATAATAATGGATTTTCATTTCAGCCTCTTTTATAAACATACATTAATACTTTAAATCATAAAACTTTTAAATGAGGTAATGCGACGAGCAAGATTTTAAATAAATAAAGTGAAGCGTTTATGGGTAAATGGAATTTTAGAATTACAAGATATGACTAAGTGGTTTATAAAGCAGTACACGATTTACCAAAAACATACCTCCTTCACCATATACTGCATGGTTGTCTTCCTTTTCTCTCACTATCAAGCCATCCATCTATCCGGTCCCTTATCTCTCTAACTATCCATCCGTTTGCCTTCTCTCAGTCGTCCTTCTGTATACTCTCGATCATATTTTCTCTTCTCTCAGTTCTCCAAAGAATTTCTGCCCCTCCTTCCCTTCTCTCCCTTCCCCCCTCCCTGACATTACATTGCCAAATTAATGTCAAGTGGTCAAGAACATTCCACATAGATTAACAAGCAGTGAGTTTGTCAGACAAGAACCATAATCCAGCGACATCAATCATTATTTGATTTCTTCTTCTTCCGCTGGCCTGACAGCTGCCAAATCAAGACAGATTATTTCGCATCCACATTTCCAATTGGAGCCTCCTTTAGGAATACTTCGCAGCTGTTTCCCAGATTGGGAAGAAAAGAAGAAATGCCGCCCCACACACTCACTCAAACACTCCGAAGGAGACTCGTTTGAGCACAAGATAAAACCCAAACTGGATTCCCTTTCATTTATAACCCTATCTGTTGGATATCGACATTTTCCAAATTATATTCTGTGAATAATGGATTACACCATTTTGGGAGGCAACAGAGGCAATCAAAGACCATCGCTGGAGCTTTTTTTTCCCACTTCAAGTTTGTTTTCTTCTTAACACATTTTCTCTTCCATTTTCTTTTCTGCTATTTGCTTTTTTTCTATTTTTTTTAAGGTTTCGATACATTTGCTGGAAATCGATAAAAGTCTAATGTCACCATTGTTACAAATGTTTATGCAAATCTTTCTGATCTTATCTAGAAAATTTTTGACAGTGAACAAATATATGAGGTTTTATATAATTTTAAAATTTTAAGCAAATTATATTTCATGTTTAGAACAAATTATATGCGAATTCTTTTTATCACAAACTGGAACAAAAGTTTTACATATCCTGCTTGTGAGGAAGGTTAAATAAAATCCTAGAAAACACAAGAACTATAAATGGATGCGAAAAGTATGCATTAGAAGAAAGAATTACATTTCAAAAAATATTTGCAATAAACACCCAAAATTCGTGATAGAATTAAATAGAAAAATAAACAAAAATAAAAGAATTTAAAGAAAGCCACAGGTTTTCTGTAATTTTATTGGCAAATTATATATCACTTTTAATATTTTGTATGATATCCAAGGCCTTTTTTGGAGTCAGAGCTGCTTATTTTCCATAATCTTACTTTTCAAGAACTTAAACACTGAGAGTACAAATGGACAAACATAAACAGCTGACGAGAGTCTTAACGAGCAAGGCTGTCACTTTTGAGGGAAATTTATAAAATTACATTTCTCAATCGAAATTTCTTTGAAGACAGGACATTGCATTGCAAACTAGCTTAACAATCATAGCTTGGGCTAATGAGATAAAAAAAACCGTAAAAGATTACGTACTTTTAATGAATTGCACACCCCTATACTAAACTTAACTCGAACTAAAGGCTGTTTCTAATTACTGCATTCCAAAAGAGTAATAAAATTAAATTTCAGATAAGCACAAAACTAACCCTGAATATTTCAACAGATAAAAAAGCCGATATATTTTCCTATAATATAATTTCAATGTATTCGTCGTAATTCACTCCAAAAATAGTCATAACTGGCTTTGTAGGCTCTCTAAGCAAACTTTAAACTACCTCGAGATCATATTTGCTCAGAAATAACAATCATTCGCTATTGAAGATCCGCTTAAGAATAACAAGCAGTTTAAAATGAAACATCAACAGACGACTTATTGCTTAGAGTGCTGCAAGCCAACCAGAAAATACAGGCAGCCAGCCAATTATAGATCGTTCTGGACCAAAAGGATGTCCAAGTTGATCTAAGAATCGGGCAAAAGGATTTTTCCAAATGGTTATAAAAATCAAGTGGCTTAAATCGGTGGTTATTGGTAAAAATCGTCTTTATTGCTTCGTTGGTTTGAGGTTTACTTTTATGAGATTTTCAATTGTAGTATTGTAAATTAAAAAAAATTTTTATTCTAAACGAACCTTAAAGGTTTCTAAAATCTGACCACGCGACGAACCTATATAAAAATTTCAAGTTAAGTGCGTCAAGAAACCTTTGTCGTGTAAACAAGAGGAATGTTTACAATTATGCCCTAAGTTCCTTTCATTTAATTATTTGAAAAGTATGAAAAGACCTTTACTGCAAAAAAATCACTGCATCTAGTGATGAAGCATTTATTTTCCGCTACGGTTAACCAATGTTGGATACAGATGAATTGGATACTGAGGAATAGGAAGGGGAGGATGGGATAACGATGGTGATGATGATGATGACGATGGTATTTTTCCTTCAACTATCCCCGAGAGGAGCTGGAAAGGGAAAAGCGGCCATCGTAAAGTATTTCGTGCATTTAGGAATAAAAAGATTAAAGTTGGATTCGAATGGGATCGGGACATGTCCTATCGACAGTTTTATGGATGAAAAAAATCGGAGTGGTAATAAAAAACACTTAGGCCTCTTTCCCCAATCGATACAAAGTTCACGCACGATGTTTGACTGACCATTGATTTTGTCTCGCTAACAATGGAGAAAACTCCATGGAAAAATATTAAGAAGTTTACGTACAGTAACATTTAATATTAACTAACTGCAAAGATTTTTAAAAATAAAGTCAAGCAATTTGAGTTATACAAATCCATTCTATCCGTATTAAAAAAATTCTGCAACTGAAGAACAGTAATGAGAACTAGAACCATAGAATATTCTGTTATATTTATTAATTTTTCTATGCTAATAAGCAATTCTTGAAAAAAATTTATTACCTTTCACGTGAATAATTAAAACAGAATATCGGAAAATTCATAAACTTATTACTACACATTTCTTGGAAAAATTCCAGGTGTATTGTCGCAATAAAATAAGCGTCGTAAATTAAATTGAATGCATTATAGATTATTGATTTCCAACTGACGATAATCCAATAATGCAAAACACACCGCAAAGGCTTGCACAATACACGGTCTACGGTCGGACTTTCTATTAGAATTTACTATGAATAAATATTGTTAAAACTAATTTTTTTAAATTATTTATGGATATAAAGACAAAATTATAATATTCGTTTATATGAATATTAGTGCATGGTTATAAATGAAAAACGAATATTTGCAGATATTGCTACTGATATTCTTGAAACTACAAAAAGAGTAATATGCAGTTAAAAAAAAAAAAAAAAAAAATTTTTGCAAATTTTTTAAATAGTCATATGTTTTTTCATCTTGATTCGACTTAGAGTGAAGAAATTTTTTAGGCATTCATCAAAATTAAAATTATTTTAATGGTCAGCAAATTCATTTCAAAATTTTATTATTCAATTATATTTCTTACTTCATTAAATGTTCAGTTCTTCAGTAAATATAAACCAGCTCCTATCTCAACTACAACGCCTGATGATGAGTGCATAGGGCCTAAAAAGCTTAGCATGAACAATCTCTAAATTATTATTCAACTTTGAATGTAGCAAAGGTAGCAACGCTGCCTTTGAAGTCAAATCGAGAACAGTTGGGCTCCGAAATTTCCAGAATGATGCAGTGTGTTTTCAATTCTCTGCCTGAATTTATTATTTTGGACTATTTATTATCCATAAGCTTAACATGCCATATTTAAGCTTATGGATAACAAAACGATATTACTTTTCTTAATATCAGTGATTCGAGAGCAATGTACACGACAAAAGATGAAGCAACGTCAATCGTAAGAGCTTCAAATCCTCATGAGATGAGCGATTTTGTTTTATTAATATTCTATATAGTGCGACACAAAAAGCATTTAAGAGTTTTCATTGCTCTAAAGGCAGCTCTTCTCAACCGATTAAACGACTGTTTATTTTTTATTTCGATTTCCGTTATGAAATATTCTAATTCGAGTTGTGTGATTGCGAGCCGGGGCATTTTTCACGGGCGCGGACTCCATAAATCGCGAGGGCCGGTAATACCCGCAGCGCGAGTTTCTTAAAAATGGCCCCTCGCCATTGTGAATGCGCTCATAATTTAGAGGGAGATCAAGTTTAATAATATGCACACATCAGAGTGAATGACATCAAGTGAAAGAGGGACCTCGGCGATCTCCGATTGGAAATTAATAATTCCATGACTATCAATAGTCGTCAATGTCCGTGTGCTGCATCGCCTGCCAGACATGATTTAAAGGAGCGACTGGGAGTAATCCCAATCAAAATCTCGAAATTTATGACGATACGTCAACTGGAAAGTCCAATAAATCCGGGGCTGCTAACGGAGCTTGGGCCCGGCTCGTTTCTCGCCCTCTCCCTCCACCTCCCCTCGCCGCCCGCTCGCCTCCTTTTGCTCCTCCGAAATGCGCCCGCTGTCGCAAAAGCGTCCTTATGGACTCACTCCTCCTCCTCCTCCTCCTCTTCTTGCTTCGGCCACAGAATCAATCAGCTTCTGCAATCGTCGGTCCACTAGAAAAGAGGATGCGGCAAAAACAAGCGTCTAAATCTCGGCTTGCAACTGTTTCACAGACCGACTTGAAATTCAGAAGCCTCCATTTTCCGATAGGCAGAACAGATAAGCAGAGGTCGAGAGTTCCGTCTCCCTTTGCTGTCGCAATCAGACGCCGACACAAAATAGAGTTATGGCGGGGAAATATTGAATTTTAGGCCACTACATGGGAGACCGAATTTGAGAGAAAACACTTTTCCATCAAAAACTAGTGAGCAACTGAAAAAAAAAGAGACAAAAAAATTGAAAAAGGTGGAGGGAGGGAAAAGATGAACGTTACTTTTTTTTTCTTATTTCTCTACTGTGTTTACAGTTTCATGATTTGTGTCAATGTTTTGATTCCAGATATCAGACTTGATTTACAAATAATTTACAATCAAATATTTAAAAAAAATTCTTCAGAATTTGTAACTGAGTTTTAGCGCTAACGTGAAGCTTGATTAAAATACATTATTGATCTTCTTCCTATTTTTTTTTTATACATAACAATTAGGATTTAAAAGCTTAATAATTCATGCCTTTTCCATTTACAGATAATTTACTTATTATCTATAATGCTTACATAATCAAACTGCTGACACGCGGTCTATTATCTATTTAATAAGCTGTCAAAGTCATTACGTCACTGATTACGATCAACGCGCAACTAAGCTTGTAGAAAACGGAATATGTACGAGGTAACATAAGAAAATCCCCTAAGCCATGTTTTCATTTAAATTTCAGTAACCATTCTACAAAAATGCTTAATCTCAGAGTTAAACTTTTCTCAAGTTTTTTCACTCTTGAGAATAACGTATGACTCTTGGTACCTGCTATTTATACATTTCTGCTCTAGTGATTCATTAATAATCAAATTTCCTCTCGTCCCAACGATGCAACGATTCATCGTAAAAAAAAATTTTATATTCATTTTATTTATGATCAAAGAATGTATTTTATATTTATTATGGCCCCATAGAATAAAGGTTAAAAAAAATTACGAACACCATTAACATTCTTGAATGAAAGGCATGTGCATCAATTATTCTTGCAATTTGCTCACTTTTGAATATTAGATTAAATATTATTATTAGCAATAATAGAAGTGAGGCTTAGCATAGTAAAATGAAAATAAAGGTCTTACAATATAATAAACTGCTTCACATTAAAAATTGGTTTAAAGAAAGCGTGTTTTCTATTTATCCAAAAAACATCATGGATATTGCATATCCTTTCAGCTATTTCCATTAAAAATCAGAATTTTGCGTTGTTTAACTGCGTGAGACAGGTATGTTAAAGGTTTTGCAGAGTGAAGTTTTTACATAGGAAGTGGCCATTTGCTTTTGAATGGTATTCAGGCCCTCGAGGGGTCGGTGGGAGAGCCGAGGACTGGTCGAGAATTGAAATCTTCAAAATTGATTTGTGAAACCATTTTAAGGTCGATATATTCAAATTTGGAAGATGCATACTCCTGGTGGGTGGGTTTTTCTAAGTCATGCTCCAGAATAAAAATAGATTCTAAACACAGATTTCTGATTATTTTACTCGCATCAGAAAATCTAGAAAAACAAATAGAAAATAATATACGAATATTCGTTTTTTTTTAATCGACAAGAATAAATACACTGTTTATGGGCACTAATTGAGTTTTGGGAAATTTAACGTAAAATATTTTTATATACACTTCAGCTGCGTACAAGGAAAAGTGGGTCTCAAGATGAAGATAGGAAAGGCGTTATTTTAATAATAATACCATAGTTAGAAATGATGATACAAATATAAAAACAAGGTTTTAAAATACTATGTTGATTTCTAAGGTCAGTAAAGTTGAAAAATAGTTCCTGAAGAACTCTTACTGTCCTGTAAACTTATAAACAAAATAATGATTACGAAAAACCTACTGACAATGAAAAATTAGAAAAATTCAGATATATGGATAATTTTAAATAAAGCGATAAAATTGAGATTGAGTCGTAACGATATCAACAGAAAGTGTAAAAATATCGAGTTAATATGGAAAAGAAAATCGCCATATTTAGATGCTTATTTTTAATCAACTTGAAATGCACAAATGAAATGAACAAAACGATTTCCTCAAATTACTCCATTCCCTAGATGATCCTACAAAAAGTAGACATTCCGTGGCAAGAAAACGGAAAGTTAAATCTTATAGTGGAATAGATCTATTTCCCTGACTGATTTTTCTGACGGCTGAGGATAGATTAATAGTGAAAAAAGTATTTTTTAAAGAAACGAAGGCTCAACTCATTAAACGTAAATGATGACAACTTTTATACAAAAGAGGAAAATTATACGCAAAAAACGCTCGCTCGGTACACCTGTAGAATGTCATTCCGCTTGAATGTGACAAAACGATTTCAAGTAAATAAGGTTTTCATTATGCACGCCCACCAAAACGACAATAAATCAGAGGCAAAGTTGCAAACACCGAACCCCCCCCCCCTCTCTTTTCCCTCCACATGCACAAAAGTGAACGGCGCCCGGTTTGCAGGTTGAAATAATTATTCGCAATGAAACGGGGCGGGCATTTATCTTGCCAACCAACGTTCTGTTTGTTTTCCATTATGTAAGCAAATACGATTCATATATTATGTCAGGATAATGTCGATGAAAATGATAAAGTGAACGAACACTATTAGAATGATTTACTTTCCGCTGAAATTTTTAAGAAAACGGATATTCCAAACTCTCTTTCAGATATTTCTTTCTCCCGCCCTCTTTTATTTATGATGAATAAAGGAGAGCATTACTAATGGAAAATCGCGAATTAAAGGTCATGAACCTACGTTATACTCCAAAATGGAATTCTGTTCAATGGCTTCAGCGCTGTGGCGAATAGAACAATTTATTAAAAGAAATAGGTTTTAAACCTATCTTTTGCTAATGAAGCTATTCAAATTTTAACGTGTTCACCAAATTTATAGGAAGTTACAGAAACGATAGATAATTTTATAACTAGCTCTGCATAAAGCGGTGAATTTTAGAAGCGGTGACGTCACTGTACATGAAAGAAAAAGAGTGATGATTGGGATGGTGTCATTTTCCCACGACCGAAGAAAAATATTTCAGAGAAAACGTTTCCTCATTAACCATAATCTAATGACGACATTTGGAAGCCTACGAAGCAGAGAAAAATGAGGACCATTAGTGACATGTTCGTCGGAATATTTCTTCACACCCACATATAACGACCATCATCTCGAGTGGTTTATGAACTCGCATTTCACTCTGAAATTTATTAGGCAATTTCAAAAATTTCTATTATTTCGAAATGTTCATGCACTGAGGAATATAAATGAGTATTTTAAATTTTTTATATATTTTCTAATGCGTATTCTATAAAACATTACTCCTATATATAAGAGAAAATTAACGACTTTAAACACAATCAGCAAAAAACAATTAACTTTAGTGTTGCTTTTGATCCATTGGTACATGTCATTCAATGATCCGGCGATTTATGATATTCAATGATAAAAAAATATTAAATATTTCATTTTTCCTAACAGTATATTGCAAATTCTGGAAAAAATAATGGAAACAATGTCTTCTCCGGATGACTCCTGCTCATACCAATGGCTCTGCCCAATTACTTTTCATAATGATCATCTTTTGTTTCCCTGGTTGGTGCGGGGCTTATACAAGCATATGAGGTTTGTTCAAAAAGTATCGAACCTTAATTTTTCTGGCGGTGTGGATGTGAAGGAAACATTCATGAGAACGCGTGCATTTTTCCCGCCCGCAGATGGCGTTAGCCTCTGGTAATCGGTGTATAATTGAAGACGTACAACGAGTACCCGTCGGATTGTGAATTGTTGCGAAAATGACGGAAGGAGTTGAGTATAAAATTGCATCAAATTTTGCTAAAAGCTTGGCGATACTCAAGCAGAAACCATTCGCAAGATCCAACAGGCTTTTGGGGACGATGCCATAAGCCCATTCTTCGCATCTGATTCAGACTTTTGTCGTCAAACACAGCACTCCTGTGCTTTCTCAGGCTCCCTATTCGCCCGACATGGCTCTGTATGATTTTTGGCTATTCTCCAAATTTGAACCAAGAGAGAATATCAAGCGAAATGCGACGGCCCAGCCGAACACCACTCCGACAGAAGCGTTCAGAAATGCTTTCCACAACGGCGGGACCGCTGAGAGAAGTGTGTGCAATACCAACGGGACTGATTTGAAAGAAATTATAATAAATGTCGTGTATATGAATAAATGTATTCTGCCGACCAAAGGTTCGATACGTTTTGAACACACCTCACATTTTAACCTCGTGTACCTGTTGGTATTCTGATGTTTACTTGAGTGGCCGTTATGCCAAATCTGACAGACTACCGATGAGAGCAAATTGTTGGAATTCGACTAGCTGGCGCGTCCGTTATAAAAGCCCCTGTTCAATATGAGAAAAAAAGCCTGAGAAAAAACTGCCTACGAAATACAAGAGCGGAAGGAAACCGATGCTGACTGATAGAGACAGGAGGGCAGTGAAGAAGATCGCCAGTACCACCAAGAAGACCACATTAACGACTGCAGACTTCAGTCTGTATTTGAGGCTGCCAATTTTCATTAAAAGCAGTGCGTAGGGAACTTCACAAATAAAATATTCATGGACGAGCAGCTATTGCCGCTTATCACCCAAGGCAATGCAAAACAGAGACAACAGAGATGCAATGAACACAAGACTTGGTTTGTCGAAAAATGGATACATGTGCTGTGGTCAGATGAATCCGCATTCACATTATTTCCCACCGCAGGATCTGTGTATTTCTGGAGAACACGGCAAAAATGTACAATTCAAAATCAGGGAACGTTACCTACCTCCAGCTTCTCTGAAAGAACTTGAACAGTGTGCACGTGAAGAACATTCCATTAGAAACAGTCGAAGAGTTGTTGAGATCCATTACAAGACGGATTCAGGATTTTTGCAAGTAAAAGTGAAAACAATGACTACATAAATGAATTGGTGATAAAAATGCTATGGCATTAGAAACAATATGGATGATAGTGCGAATTTGAGAAAGTCGTATAGACCATTAGTAGCCTATCTAACAACCAATTCAATGATGCGCACTTCAAGATATTCTTACGTCGAAATTAAAATTTTACCATAGCATTCTCTTTAAAAGTCACCAATATCATTTGCCATTCTCTTAAAAGTAGGCTTCCAATTCGGGATTGTTTGCTTTGCTGCACAGCTTCAAGGCCTTTCGCTGTCGACTTAGCGACTCATTTCCGTCAAAACCTCGATACCATAAAAAGAAACTACAATTATAAATGTAACAGATTCTTTCCTTATATATTTTGCACGATAACTAAATCTAGAAAAGGGTCAAAATAGTTAAACAACAACAAAACTTATTGCCATGCAGACGAGTTGTTTATTGGCTCTGCAATAAATAAACTAATTAAAAATTCTGGAATCTGGAACGTAGAATGCTAATAAAAGTTATTATTTCAAACGGAACTTCTGCATTGGTTATTATCATAAATAAAGTAATGACGAAAATAAGGCGCCTGAAGAATCAAAATGAACATGTCCTAATAATGAAAGACTGCATAATAATTCATATTAGTTACAAAGTATGACCACCAAATTCGAATGACTTAAATAAACAGCGGAAACTTCAATTTTATAATAATTCTGATAAAACAGTTTCCAACATAAACCACAGATGTATCTATTAATTATAAACATACGTTCTCATTATATTTGTTTAACAGAGCAAACTCTCTTTATCTACACCAAATTCAAGAAAAGTGCTCCAGACTTTAGAAGCTAGTCAAAGTTTATTAGTTTGAATCCCGTTGTGAAATATGTGTTTGTTCTTTCATCATCATTAATTCATGAAACACCATTTCATCGTGGTCATTAGCCTCAACAGAAAATAGATCGACGTGGAGTAAAATCAAACAAACAAAGGTAAACGCGCTCGAAATCAATAATTTCATTGTAAATTTATAATTTCTTCAGCGTTATAGAGCTTGATGCGTCTGAGGGAGTTTGCAATTACCTAAAATAAAATATTTCTTATAAAATTTTACATTTTGCTTTTGTAAGGAAATTGAAGATCTTAAGGAGGAAACGGTTCCCATGTCCCGAATGAACGTCCCTACTTTAGTTTGTTATATTTATTTATTATAAAAAAGTTTGGAAAAAGTGAACATTTTTTAAACTAATGAATTACCAACGTTCGATATCCTTCCCACCACCAATTTTAAGCTAATCTAAACAGGAAGTCTAATTAACAATGTCGCTTAGATGTCGGCGAATTACCACAAAGGTGATGATCTTAAGCTGCTAGACCAGGAGAATTGGGCAGATTCGTAGAACTTCCCAATCGAGTTCTTGTATATCAGTTTTCAGATGCGGTACAGTCTATTCCAAAAGCTTTGCACTTGAGCTAACTGAAAGTTGATCGGTTATAAATTCTAATAATTTGAACGAATATCGTAGAAGTTTAAAATGGACTTGGCCGTTCAGAGTAGAAATAGGGATCAAGTTTATGACTTGTGTGGGCTTTTAACAGAAAATATTAATCGCTGCATTCTATTTAAGTAAGATAGACTTTACAGATGAAATATTTAACGCACTTATTAAAATCAAAGCAATAAATATTTATTTTATTTTTTTTTCTGTATTTCGAACATTGATATTTTTACTTATTACTTTTTAAATTCTGCAATATTTTGATACCGAAATTGTTCATGCCGCGATATACTATGCTTATATTTTATAAGATAACGAAAGCCATTACGATATACCGTATAGTAAACGGCACAGAGTATACTACATAAATATATGCTTTTTCCATATATTAGATATTGTATTGTTATATATGCAACAAATAGATAACAATTATTTCCCCCCGTTATGGATGAGAATACAAGTTTGTTTGCCGATACGTTATTTTTTAAGCATAAACCCAGAAGATGTTTCATTTAGAAATATTGGTAGCTATTCTTATGAAATACCATAATATATTTATAGTTTATATATTTAGAGGACTATTATTTTGTTAAATCTGAAGCAAACTTAAAGTTTATTTTCTACTACTGATTATTTCATGAAAAACATGTTAAGATTTAAATCGTGTATTCGCCAATATATTGTTGTGTGTGCTTTGCCAACTTATCGCTTACTTTCTATGTATCTACCACATTATTATACGGCCTTTCCGCTAAAATAATAATAATATACAACGATTTATTAATAATAAAAAAACTTTCTAATAAAGGCTCAAAATCAAATTGAAACAGTTGAACGCCACTCATTATGCCTACCTATCCCTTTTGCTAAGAAACAATAAATGGCATCGTCCGACGTGATTTGAACACGACTTTTTGTCTGAACCGATTAATCTCACTGGTTTAATGTATTACAAGGAAGCTGAATATCATTCACCTAAGTGAAAACGCGTTTGGAATAAACTGTACAGTTGGGTGCAAAAAGGTTTTTACCTTCTCCGTAGCAACTGAGCTTACCGGATGTTGATCGATTGCAAAAATCAGGTACTTTTACTGAGAGTCAAGGCAGATTAGACTGGACCTGTCCCTTCTAAATGAAAATAGGGTCGCAGGTATACGCTTGGGATGTGTTATTCACGTGCTAAACCATGACTTAAGTCTAAACCTTTTTGCATCCGACTGTACATTGCTGAACGTAAGGTGTGCATTTGCTGAAATAAAGGCTGCGCATTGACCGTATTGTTATTTTCGTAGATGATCAAAATTTAATCACACCTTTCCCATCTCACCAAATTCAACTGACCGCGAGTCATTCTCTGGAAGGTCCTAATAGTGAAATGCAACCAGTAGCGGGGTGTTCATTTATTTTTTCAATACATTACTGATTGCTACTTTCGCATTCTTAAGCCCTTGCTTTTATACATTTCTTTATAATGACTGAAGACGAATTCTTGGCGTCGGTTAAAAATGTTGTACAAACTCTCTTAAAATCGGTGGCCTAGTCAACGCAAAATATTTTCCAAAACTGTCCGTGATAGCACTGGGCTATATTTATAATCTCGGTTAATGCTCCCAATATTTGCATATTGCAATTATCCAATTATTCTGTACACAACTTATGTATATTAATACTTCTTCATACGCGTTCGATGGACAAACAATTTAGAAAGTGTTTACAAAAAAAATCTACCTTCGCCTTCAATTAATAAATTTTTTTTACGGAACTAACCACCACAGTCTTTGCTTCCCAGTTGAAAACAACACTTGTCACCGTTTAACCCTCATATGACGATTGATGATAACAACAACAGTAAAGTTAAGATGGTCTTTTAGGGTATTTATTAAGTTAAAAACTGATAAACTTGATTAAACAGCAGTAATCGAAAATACTGTTTCTGTAAAATTTAATAAATCGAACGCTTTTTATTCTCGCCACTCACCGGATATTATTTAGCGCAATTTGGGCATCAAATTTACAACCTTAATAGGAAAATCAACATTCAATGAGGGAAAGTTTGGCGGTCTTCATAATGGGATTTTGCTATTTCAAGGGAAAGGAAGTGGCACTTCCTGCTGTTCCACGCCTAAACCTAGTTAGATTTGTGTGAAAGTCTGCGTACGGCTTTTTTTGGCGGCGTTGCTGATGCTATGCGATGTCGCCCGTCATTGTGCCCCTGTGAAAATATTTGATCTGGGAGCGACAAATTTCTTAAGCAGAAAAAACCCCCAGCAAAAGAGGACTTCTTTGTGTCATCGAAAATTAGTAATCAATAAAGCAAAGCTCTGGTGAAATGGTGGAAGACAGTGGCTTTTATAAACAGTGCGCTTGAATTTTCTCAACCAAGACATTTCTTTCGATAGTCCGATGGAATGACGAGGGAGAGGCTTTTTTTTGGGTGAGGAAGAGG
Organism: Rhysida immarginata; assembly: GCA_023313115.1. Classification (NCBI taxonomy): domain Eukaryota; kingdom Metazoa; phylum Arthropoda; class Chilopoda; order Scolopendromorpha; family Scolopendridae; genus Rhysida; species Rhysida immarginata. Next base: position 4,833,919 of record JAHWFO010092776.1, on the reverse strand, counting down.
AGGAAGAGAGGAAATAAAATTGCTCCCGTTTGTCAGATCAGATTCTTATCTGTCCGGGGACTACCTTGGGGTCGCTCTCGACCGAGGGTGACGGCGCATGGGCAAAACGGCCACGCCATCGGGTTCGAGCTTATGACTGCGGCTTCAGCGCCATTCCTGCGAATTTCCTTTCATCTATCAAGCTCAACTGATGGAACGAAATTGTTCGAGGAAGATGGGGGAGGAGGTAACTGGGGGTAAATTTTTCGCCTTCGAATGACGCTGACATTGAACTTTCAATCAATTTATCAAAGGACGAGAAAAAAATTATCACAATTAATAAAGCACTACGACTTTTCTCTCTTTTTCCCCTCTTCCGTCTTTTTTGACACGCATTTGTGATAAGAAAAAAAAAGACTTTGATAAATGAATTTTTATAGTAAATTGTATAATTGATGTTCTAAATATATATCTACATATAAATAACTTCAACTGAACCATTTTAAGTTTAACAACCTTACTTATTAAAAATTTCGCAATATATTTGCGCAGTAAACTTCAATCTGTTTTCATTAATGAATAAAATTGAAATTTTTCTTATCATCTCAACCAAAATGAATCCAAAATAAAATTACTTAAAAAAGTTGGGTTTATAACAATAATTTGTTTTCATTTTAAATTTAAATTAATTTCAAATTCAATAAGACCAATTTAAAAATTACATTATATGCCAATTAAATTACTTTTAAACTCTAATTAGATATTACATTTTTGTGGGTAGTTGCAAGACATAAAATGTCAATATATGACAAAAATGAGTTTCTGAGAGATTGATTTCCAAATTTTTAATGAACCGCTTTTACATTTTTGTCTTTGGAAGAAATTAAATTATATGAATATATTAATAATCCATATAGAACCATATACTAAAATTGCTGAAACTCTAATAAATGTTCAGAATTAAAAACAAAGAAAATTTCAAAACCATACATACAACAAATTTTGATTACGGTCTGCAAGAACCTGATACGGGTTTCTGATTTCAGTTTATTAATTAGAATCACTTTCTGCATCTTCTTGCATTTCTATATCTGCGGAGATGTGGCCAGACTGATTATTTGAAAATCTGAACTTCTTAGGTGAAGAAGCTGTGCTCTGAATATCTTCCTAGTACTTAACCATATTCAGAGAGATATATTGACGGAGATTCCTCAGATCCTGTATGTTGGCTCCTGGAAGCTATCTTCTATATGTAATAATATGCTTCTTACCACGTTTCCTTACATTCACCTCTTGCCGATAGCTTATTTCGCCGTAAGAATACACAACAAACACCATTCTAGGAATTCCTTTTTTTAATTTTATTTTGCAAGGGTTCTGCATTCGTACTGATTCTTCATTCACAAATATCTTAACCCATTCATTGTTGGCATATAATGTAATTTTTAGATGGGCCTTATACAAAGTGTGGCAATTACTCGGCCTAATACAAATACTCACAAACGGGAAGTCCAAATGAAAAATCTGTTTAATATGATTCAAAGCAATCTCCACAGGACACAATACATTTTTGAGCGTGTTTGTACAAGTTTGTAAAACAGCTTTTAAAGTCCTTGGACGGAATCCTCTTGATTTCTGACGTCACGTTTTTCTCAATGTCAGAAACTTCTTGAAATCGAGCACACTTCATAGCGGGAACAGGAAAACGTCTTTCATCTGTTTTTCATCTGTGGGAACAGGAAAACGTCTAGAGGGGCCAAATCCGGAGAATAGGGCGGGTGGTTGAGCTCTACACTTCACAATTATGACGGCCGGGCATTTTCGTGAAGAAGAACCTAACTTGTTGCAGCCCATTCGCGATAATAAAAATTGTGACGAGTTTCCTGACTTTCTCGATGGTTTCTGGCGTTCGGACGGAAACTAGTCTTCCAGGGAAGGGCTTCAAAGCCATCACGAAAGCAACCAAATCACTCGAATATACTCGTTCGGGATAGGCCATTGTTTCCGTAGGCAGTTTTCAACATCTGGTGTGTTTTCGTAGCCGATTTGCCCAATTTTAGGCAGAATTTAATGTAAGCCCGTTGTTCCATATTCTTTTTCTCGACGATACTTGTTCACATGCGTTGCTATAATGTGTGTCTGAACACGAATCCTTTAAGCTACTAAAAGAAAAAAAATCTATGCAGCTGCAGTGCGATAGGTGACTCATACAAACCGTGTCTTGCCATGTTGATTTTTGCTTATATTTTACGCAGCGACCTCTGTCCGGGTATTTAATTCCCACACCTTGTAGATTACAATTGGTAAATAAATCGTAACAAACCTGTTTTTTTTTTTAACTTTATTTTGGATTAATTTTTATTAAAATAATTTCGATTTCATTTAATGTAACTACTTCAACGTATATTTACAAATTTCATTAATGAAGTTTATATCTAAATTGCATTCATTTCGGATTAACACACAATAACGTTGCTTTGATTCTTCATTCTTCATTAATTGAAATGTCTAATTCCTTACGGCAATATTACCTCACTCTCTAGTTATAATGAAGCTATGTGATTAGTTAATAAAGCCTATACTGGAAGTAAGCTTCATCGTGTACAAACAAGATATTTTCCAAAGTAATACACACAAAGAACCGTACATGTTATTATCACGCTCTACAAATAATCATTGGTCACACGATACACGTCCAAAAATTCCTCTTTATGGAACCGCCACTAATATGCAAGATAAATTATATGCACCGGGAGCACTTCAACCGATGAATACTGCCCAAAATTTTAATTTCAAAAAATTAATTAGTAAAATTAATCAAATAGATTAAAATTGTAAAATTAATCAAATAGCAATTATATAAGAAAAAAATAAAACAAGATACTTCGTCTAGAATTGCCAATTATAAAACAAACTATTTGATTAATGATTTTTAAAATATCGAATTATAAATCAAAATTGCAAATGAAACAAAGGAAAAAAAATAACAAAAACGAGAAGGTATATTAGATAACCTACAAAAATTAAATTAGAAGCGAAACCATTATTATTTTTTCCCTATTGTTTTAATGATTATCGAATTCAGGAGTCCCTGAAAAGATTATTCCAATTATTCGAGAGAGAGAATCGGTTTCTTCCATTAACATCTTCCTCTTTTAGAAAGCGAATTTTTCCCCTTCGTTGGTGGAGCCTAGTATTTACATGAATTTTACAACGAATCAATAATTCATTAAGAAGTTTTTGATTTGAAGTTTTATCTTTCGTTAATGGATAATTTTTTAATGAGAAACAAGAGATTCCATCGGTTTCTTCTCCGTCTAATTTTTTTTATTAAATGAATTCACTCCAAATGAAATATATCAAACTGTTCATTATTTTATGAACCGCTTTTCTCTCTGCTTTCAACAACCCAAATAACATTATACTTTTTCCAATGCTTAATAATTTAAAACATTTAATTCGTGGAGAAGGAGTAATTTACCTTCTCAGCAGGGAAGATCAATTTATTTAAAATTTCTCGCCCCCCCCTCCCAAAAAGTGCATGAATAGACCTACATGTTAAGTTTATAAAATACGCATTGGGGTTTTTTTTTAACATTGTACATGTTGTAGATTTTATTCACGGACCATGGGATATGAGAACAACGGAGTCTAAGTGCAAATCCGTAATCTCTACATCGAAGTTCGTAAAATTTATAGTAAGCCCGAGATTAAATTAACATTAAAACCCAAGAGCCTTTCCTCGTTCTTCTCCCTGAACTGACATAAAATTTGGTCGCTGGCTTCTAGCTAGCACACGAGAAAAGTCGTCGAGCAAGAGCGGGGGTAAGGGAAATGAAGGAAGAACTGATGGCAGGTTTAATGCAATTAAATAATTTGCGAGGGTATCGAATATCTAAATTCAAGGAATCGCGATTAAACGAGACCCAGTAATCCGTTGAACACGTACTTAAGATGGGCGATGCAGTGCAACGTCAATAGCAATTAACCTAATGACTAAGAGGAGGAAAAGGGTCCGAGGGGGTTTCAGGGAGGCAGTTGGGGAGTTAGGGCTGTATTAGGGGCATAGAAGGGGCTTTACGAACTCGTTTGTTGTAAAAGACCAATAAAGTTCTATCTGCAGTGGTCGTTTGAAAACGAGGCCAGGAACGGAGCGAACGATGGCCGTGAGGTCGCACCACCCAACCTTCCTTCTCCTCCTCCTTCTCTCTTCTCTGGATGGCTCTCCCAGTTCAAAAACAATCACATCACTTCACTCTTCCTTCTCCCCGTTTTATTTCGCCTATCTCTCCATCCGCCGTTCATTTCACCGGTTTTCTTCCGAATCGGTTCGTTGGTATTCCGGCGAGGAGTAGGGGGCGTTGTCAACGCCTCCTGTCGCCTCGCCGTGTGGCCCGCGTCACGTGATCAAAATTCTCTGTGTGAGGGAGAGAGAGCGAGAGAGAGAAAGAGTTGTTCATTGACGGTCTCAAATTTGAATAAGAGTGAGTCGGTATTGTGGAGGGGGAGATTACGTGAGGAACCCCATAGCCTGGAAACCTGCTCGCACCCCTGCATCAAATATGATCTATTTCGCCCCCAAATCGAACCAATTTTAACGCCGCAGGTAACGCGCGAGCGGAAGAAAAGACAAGATGGATGGTTGGTTGGTTGGTTGGCTTCCTCCTTCTCCTCCTCGTGCCACTTGCCAATGCAAAAGAACTTCCAAGATGCCTTTGCCTTCTACGCTTAGGGATAAGAGTGGAGGGAAAATAAAAAAAAAAATTTAATCAAGTTTAAAAAGAAGTTTAGTTCTTGTCTTGATGATTCGTGTTTACGTTAAACTTTCGGGACCAACATCCTCAGCATATTCCGGGCAACGGTACAAAACTGATGATGGGAGCCAAACTTGCGCGTCAAAACAGAAGGGCTTAATAATGCCTAGAAAATCGAATTACAGACTTTGTCTTTGAATAATAAGTCAATTTTTATTCTTCTACTAGCGTATTTTCAATGTAAAAATTCTAATAAAAATTCTGATAAAAACTTTTTGTCTAAGAATAAAGAAACTGGATAAATGTGTGCATTCAGTCAGACAAATATCATCGGGATTTTTTCATTTAAAAAGAACGCGTAAAAAATTATGAAAAATTTTTTTGCTATAAGACGGCACCAATGTACAAGTCACGTTGAGCCTTGAAGCGATTTGCTAACCAGTTTGTTTACAGCTGTTGCTTGTTAATCGAACAAAAATATTCTCTCTGGTTTTTGAAATGGATAATAATATCGAACAACGAGTTGCCTCAAATTTTGTGTTGCCAACGAAATTTCTTGGAATCATTGGAAAAGGTCATATTTGTGAAGGAACAATTCTTGGAATTTGCACCACGATAATGCGCCTTCCCACACAACTATTCTTGTACGCGAATTTTTGACCAAAATCTAAATGAATGTGATCGATGGGGAAACATAGTATTCGTCAGATATGATCTGATGTGACATTTTTCTGTTCTCCAAACTCAAGGTTACACTTCGTAGAATAAGTTTTTTAGTCGACAAAAGTATTGGTATAAAAACAAAAAGAAGTTGTTTCAAAACCAACGAATTAAAAGTTGTTGTGTTGTATTGATTGAGTTATTATTTAACCAATCGGGAGTTATAATTTAAATTTTTGAGATTGTTCTGTTTACCTACAAGTGTAATTATCCCGGGCAACGCCGGGTACCTCTGGTAGTATATATATAAAGAAGGATGTTTGTTTGTGGGTTTGTTTCTGATACAAATCTACAGTTTTATTCCGATCTTGATAAAATTTGCATACTTGACCTTCAAAGCATGAGGAAGGTCACTATCTACCTCAGATTTCGGAAAAATAATAAATATCGATAAAAAATCGATATTCATGGTTATGGCAAGGCATATTAAGGAGAAATATATCATGACCAACAATGCAAGGCAAAGTTTGTACAACAATAGGTATCAACAATGGTATCAGCACGCAATTCATAAACACACTGCATGGACCAACAATATATATCTCATGACCAACAATGCAAGGAAAAGTTTGTGCAACAATAGGCCCATCGTGTTCGCATCAACAATGGTATCAACGCGCAATTCACCAATAACAATGAGCACAGAATGATGATGTAATGTTAAAGCAATCTTTCCAAGAATTATAACAATGAACATAAAATGATGATGCAATATGGATAAGTTTCAATTTGTAACAATGCATAGAATTTCTGTTATTCAGGCTTTTCTTAGAAAAGAGAGTTCTTAGTACTTAACAATTTCTTGAAATCTTTAAAAATGATCAGTAACTGGAGATAATGGAGAGTTAGCAGACTATTGAGAAAGAGTGGAAAGACGACAGAGGAAACATTCCTTTAGCTCCGTGCTGTATTGAGCAAATGGGAAGCAAGTAAATAGAAGAATCGGCGACCAAGTGATGAATGGCCAAGTTTTTCTTCAAGACATCGAGAGAAGAAAGGGAATTGCAATAACATCAAGTGTACATCTGAAGTAAGATTACGTGAGTAAGAAATTATTTAGACTAGCAGTGCATTCCTTGGAAGGGTCCAGACGTTGTGAGCCTTTAAAAAAATGTTTTCGAATTTTCATTAAGAATTTTTACTGTATTAATTCTAAGCGTTTTCAAGTGTTTATTTTTAACATATTGCAAAAGTTAATTTAATTTTTTGAGATTGTTCTGTTTACCTCCAAGTGTAATTATCCCGGGCAACGCCGGGTACCTTTGCTAGGGATAGAATAAATTTCATTGCGGACAAGTGGAAGGTCGTTCCCTATTTCTTCTCTTATGTAAATATCCACAGTTTTTGTTACATTTGTTGATTAAATGATACGACACAATCAGATATTAAGACAATGACCATATCAATTCTAACAATATATATCCTAACACTAATAATTACGAATGTCCGTAACCATCATCGAGGAGAAATAACAGAGAGCGCATTCGCCTGCGCAGTGAGCGATTTCAAATGCCAACATCGAATCGAAATAGACAACTGCGATTTGGGGACGGATGAGAGTGAAGCGGTGATGTTTACAATACAAAAAAAACGTGTAATTTAGCATTTTCAGGAATACAATTCCCTATAAGAGGAACTGTTCTTGTGAGGAGTGGCATAAGGAGATAATGAGGGCTTTGCGCGCTCTATCTTATTTCTCCTTTACGGTAACCTCTAGAATTTAGCGTGAATGTTCTTTGAGTATCGAGAGATGGTATTAACTTGGTAGCACTACTATTTTGAAGGTACATAACCACTGGAAGAGAGTGCCGCTCGAATTTAATCATTCTTCTTCTCATCGAAATAAATTTTCTTTTGCTCCCGTGATTTTTTCACAGATGAAATACTCGTATTATAATAATATTTTGTATGATAAACACGGACATTGAAAGGCTTTGCTGACACGTTTCTAAGTTATGAGGCGAAGCATACATTTAAGCAGAGGCAAAATCTATCGATAGAACGTTGTTTTCATTACACACTGCTCGACATTGAAATTTCCCCACTACAGAAGATTAATATGCAAATGAAGACGGGGGGATATACGAACAGATTCTAGCCTACTTAAGATGTTCAGGCGCTGTATCAAGCTGTGAAAGGGGTATCCATAGCGGCTATCGATTGGAAACAGCAGATAGTGTCTCGTTAACTCTAAAAAGGGGAAGACAAGACGTTCACGTTTTCATTCGTATCTGATCAAGAATCACACCCAACACAATGCTTGTCTACCTCGTGGTTTATATTACGTTCAACTAGCTAATTCCCAATGACTCTCCTTAGTGAGAAATTGAAGGATATTGAAGGAATTAAAATATGTTAAGTAGCAACTTTTTTAGTGACCCTCTTTTCTTTTAAACAAAGGGTGTTTTCGTCCGTTTGAAAAATTTCTTATTATCTAATTAAGTGAATTGGGAAGAGATAAGAAATGATGTGAATTAAGAAGTTTACAAAATCCTTATCACCATTCAATTGATTTGTGTTTAGATAGTGGAGTATGCCGCGCGGTTACTTTATCGGACAATGCAATTTCAATTATTAATTATTATTGTATTATTATTATTATTATTATTATTATTATTATTATTATTATTATTATTAGATGTTTTGCACCCCCCACCCCAGGGACGAGAAACATGAGAACTGTCCTACTGGGATTACCTTTGTCAAAATAATTGTTTGTCTGACTTCTACGGAAATGACATTCCCGGTGGCTAAAACAATGATAGGAAACCTGCTTTTACGGAAATTAATAACTAGATACTTCAAATTTTAATTTCCTGGCGATCTTACAATAGTTGAAAGTAATAAACAATTTAAAAATGAAACATGCCGGATGATTCGGTATCCTAAAGGCTTTGTGAAATTACAATTAAAGGTCGTCTTTTCAATTAAATTGGTCATTGTGAAAAGGGACCATGAAAAACTTGGGCCAAATTTGAGTTTTTGGTGTTTTTACGTTTTAGATACATAGACGCTCTTTTCAGTGTTAAAATGAAGCACGCCTTCTAGCCCTATTTAGTAATATTAAGCCTTGAAATGTCAACTCATTCTGTTGTTTTGCTTAAGCGTCACGTGCAACAGTTTTTTCCCTCGTTTTTCCACATTGTTTATTTTTTGTAACATATTCCCTTTAAACAATGACCGATTCAATTGTCTGTGAAAATTGTCAATTGAATCGACACAGCAAATACATGTACTACGTAGTATTTAAAAAATTTTTGGCGTGGTCATGAGACGAATCGGAGAGAATACTGATAATGAAATTGTGGATATTTGTATAACTAAATCCATTACAATAACTAACAAATAACCCAAGTTAGAATTACTTTTAATATAAATCTTATCTAAGTAAAACTGAAGACAAGATAAAGCATAATATAAAAAATGATTAAAGAGGAACAAAATATGGAAGAAAGGAAAAGAACGGAAAGAGGGAGGAGAAAAAACTTTTATTGTCTACGACTTGATAAAAGTAAAAGCATAAAAAGATAAATTACACACTATTAAGATCATTTTTTGTTTATTTTTAAAAAGCTATTAGGAGTTTTCAGACGGAAGGCCACTCTTTATTTATTTATATTCCATTTATTTTTTGTAAACGTTTTCCAGTGCTATTTGCTGGATGAGATCCGACGACAGAAAACGCTTGTTCGTTCTTCATTCCAACAAGAGAAAAAGAGAAAGAGAGAGAGAGAGAGAGAGAGAGAGAGAGAGAGAGAGAGAGACGAGTCATTTGTCAGTCGAGAACACAAAAAGTTCTTTCTCTCTTTATCCATTCAATTCAAAACTTCCTAAAACTCTTTGCGTTTTCTCTAAAGTTGCCAGTAAATAATTGCCACCGCATACCATCATCGCCCGTAGACAAGGAGTGGGCAACACGGTCTGTTGAAGGGGGCTTTTCGTCGGTGACAATAGACACCCACGTTGAAGGCACTACTTCGATATCTAACCCCGCAAGTATGCTCCATTGTTTCGTGCTGGAAAAATAGAAAAGCGAAGCAAAAAATGGCGTCGACAGCGGCAGCAGAAAAACAAAGAACAAAAGGAGGTGGGGTGGGAGAAAGAGAGGGTCCTGTTCGTATTCGTTTCCATCTCGTCCTGGCAGGTTGCTGATAAAAGGGTTCATGACAAAAGACCCTGGCTGACAGAAATAAATCTGCGTCTCCGTTCCCTGCTTGGGTTCCAGTTGCAGTGTAATCTTCCTTAATGCAAGCTGCAAATGGTCCTAGAGGCATTTTTCACTGAATGTGAAATAGTTAATTATCAAATAACCCCCGTGCATTAGCCCAGCGCCGAAGCTGGCCGCGCCAAGTGTCGCCCATTCGTCTTGTATAAATTACAGTGAAGAAAATGGCCGACTAGGGGAAAGAAAGTGGCGAAGCTGGGATCTTGTGGTAAATGACAGGTCAACAGTAGCAGCAAAATTGCACGCAACTCACGCCGCCATTTTTCAGCCGTGCAATTAATCTGTCTCCCGATTAGTATCTCCATTTGCAAGAGAAAAGGAGATAATACTACGGATCAGTGATCTAACAAGAGTAAATCCGGTTCTTTTCTAGTCGAAAACCAACATGCACACACCAAACACGGAAAAGAGAAAAATGCGAGAAAACATGCACTCATTCTTCATTTTCCTTCTCTGATAAAAACCAAAGGTGTGCAAAGAGCGGAAAGAAAAAATATTCTCAAACAGACCGCATTCGCAGTTTAAAGATGTAACTTTTTAAAGCTACAAATCTAAATCTTCACGAGCTAAGCAGGAATACTCGCAAGGATCATCGAAGGTCAAACCTACCAGCATATAAACTTTTGCCATGCCCCAGTTAGTATGGTGTTTGAAACTTTAGCAGTGTATGCAAAATTTATTTAACTGAGAGATAATCGTATAAACTGTTCCATAAAGACAAAATTTATATGCCCAACAAGCATAGGTGTCATAATGCAAATCTTAATTCAGTTGTACAAAGATATGTCCATTACACCGGGGAAAAAAAAGATCTGTCCATTTTCATGTTGCCCAATGTATAAGATCTGGTTTATATAAATTTCCAGAGACCTGATTTCTTATTATATAATTTGGACGAATTGACTCTTAATTATGCAAAATGATACACGAATCAAAAAGCTTAAGCGCCCCCCGGTGTAATGGATTGACTGTTCCCATGTGTTACTGAATTAGAACAATATTGCCTTTAAAGAAGAGTGCCGAAAGAGGATAGTAAAAAATAAATGAATGCAACGATAGACACAAAAAATAAGCGTAAAATCTATGACAATTCCACACAACAAAGATGATAGCGATAATCTCAATACCTAATTGATATACTACCCGCGAGACCTATAACCTAATTACACGAGAAAATGTTATCTGTTTTCATAAAATAACCAATTCTTCCACCCGTTGAATTAGGTCAGAAAAATATTGGATTTGCGCATTTATTTCCTAATACGTAGTTTTTAAGGTTGGAAATTACAAGCATATACAGGATTGTAAGTCATTATATTAATACTGATATCTATAATAAATATCATCCGAATCTATATTCACGATATAATGAAGCCTTAACACGTGGCACCTAATGAAGCCTTAACACCTGTCACTTCGTAATAACTTCATTTATCAAGCTCGCTTTGGTTCAGCCTACTCGGCAGAAATTGGAAAACTTTCGACAAGCATTTTGCGCCGCTACTAGAAGGAGTTCAATTTCATAAACATATTTCGCATTTAAAATGCAACGGACACCACGGAATAATAGGGGCCTAATGCGGAATAATACGCATGTTTTATAACTGCCTTTAGAATTCATATCTGCAGCAGGAGACGAGAATGATAACAAAATTCGCCAACATTTAAAAAAAGTAATACTGTCAGAGTAATTCGCTGGTCCACTCCACGAAACCAAGCGAATACTGGCGAATACCTAAATAAGAAATTCATGGGGGGGGGGGATATAAATCGCGAATAAAAAGTTTCATTATGATCCTTATATAGAAATTAAGCACCATATACAAACGAGCGTATAAGCTCGAAAGTTAAGGTGTACCAAAAGTCAGACATAAAGTCGAAAGGAAAGGGATAATGATAGTATCTGATTGAAATTTTTTTTATTTCCTACTGTGATCAAGCGTCAGGAGACGAAACAAAGCACAAAACAGAGCTCTTAGAAATGAGAAATTGTGTAATGAGAATTAGCAGTAAAGTAAGCGTACTCGTTTAAAGAGAAGCGTGGTACATTTTACCGAGAGAAAACGAAAGCACTGCGGATGAATCGATCTATACAGCGGTCAGTATTAAGCAGAACATTTCTTACAGTTGACCAAATACAGACGCTAAATTCTGTGAGAATAACTATTCTAAGTTCTTTCCATTAACTTATGGGAATTATTGATTTGCAACCGTACTGTAAATTTAATGCTGCAAGATCTATATTTCCTTGAAACATGCCTAGAGAATGGCTCCAACATGCTCTTATTCTGGCCTTGAGATCATCAAGCGATTCAGACTGATTTGATAAACGGAGCTTTTCAAGTAAGCTGTGTATAAATTCGTATGACCTAGGTTGGGGACCAAGAGCAATATTCATGTAATATGGTATGCAATAATATGCATTACAGAATGCGCCATCCTGAATAATGGTCTAAACAATTTTTTCAACCAAAAAAAATATTGAGATCCATGTCAATGTTGACGGTCTATGTCGTCAATTTTAAAGGAGATTAAGTCGTCGTCCTGTACGGCAATGGTGTTCAACCAGTTCTTTTCAGTTTGTATAGTTCAGTGAAAAATTCTATTACAAAAAAAATCATTCGTTCATCTAAAAACAAGCCAATAACCAATTATATGTATTTTTCTTAAATAAACAATTGACGAAAATTTTTAGACTTGATTCATACGAAAACCAGATAATGCTAAATCCGATAATACGAACAGATATTTGGGTCCCTTGAATTTCGTAATAATTGTCTTCTATTTTATTTCTTCGTTTTTATAAATTTTTCTCTTATGTTTAGACCAATTCAACAATCTTATCTGTGGTTTTCATACTCCATTATACGGATTTTTGCACCATTCTACAGTTATTTATCTGTAAACAAAGATATACTCCAGGGTGTCCCAAAAATGACTGATGGATTTTGAAAATCAATAAAAAAAAACGGAATGCGATAGATATGTATGTTTGCAGCGTTATGCTTAGGAAATCAGGGAATTTTATCCCACCAAATTTCAAATTTAGTTAACATTTTCACCCACCGATGGCGCTGAAAACTATGAAAAAATATAAACCGATATGAAAATGTTGCAAGGACTGTTGCAAAAAACTAAACAACGTGGCGCAGTCTCAGGCAAAAATTTGCAGACATCCGTTCAAACATGTCACGTGGAATTTCGAAAAACCCGTTTTAACTATAATTGTTACAGATCGCCTGCAGCGTCACCTGTGGGTGAAAATGTTAACTAAATTTGAAATTTGGTGGGATAAAATTCCCTGATTTCCTAAGCATAAGGCTGCAAACGATACATATCTATCGCATTCCGTTTTTTTTTATTGATTTTCAAAATCCATCAGTCATTTTTGGGACACCCTGTATATGTCCCTAAAGAAATACCTGCAGGTAAACATATTAGGAGGTTAAACGAATGAAAAGCGATAGTTAAGCTTATAAATGCTTCAGATAATATAATGAAAACAAACGTTTAAGTTTAAATCAATTTGGAAATGAAAACTATTTCAACTTCAATTCTTTATAGATAATGATCATGGTAATTTGAAATTGGGTACTGATTTTGAAATTGCTAGTATTTGGCTATAATTGGAGATTTCATATTATTAACAATTTAATGCTCATCATCAATATTTTATCAAAGTGCTATAACTACGCAAATACTGACGGTAGCTGAATGACCCGCTTACTATAAAAAAGGGGGATCGTCAATTTGTTAAGGTAGCCAGTAGAGGTCTCCCCGGTCTCAGATGTTTTCGATATGGCGACCCAGCAATAGAAAGCGTTTTGCGTTCTCCGCTTCAACAAGTGTGAGTCAACGACAACTTCCCAACGCGAATTTTGTGTGAGATTCGGAACGAAAGCCCCTACTGCTAAAAGCATTAGAAAATGGCATCAAACATTCCTAGAAACTAGTTGTTTGTGTAAGCGGAAACGCACAGGATGAGGATTATGGATTACCGAGAAAATGTATGGCATGCAGCCAGAAGTGGGCACATTGAACACCTGTAAATCATCATTTCGAAACTTGATGATATGACGAATATTTTATCGTTTACCACACCTCTGTTTGTTAATTTTAACAATAATTACAGAAATTAAACGAAGAAAAATGGAAACCACAAATCCAAATAATTTTCAAATGTGGATTTACGGTTTCCATTTTTCTTCGTTTTATTGCTATTGTGTCCGTTATACTCTGTTGTCGTTATAATAATTACAGCATTTTGAAATCGGGTAAAGGACTTTTGAATCACCTTATATCATTCACGCATATGCTATGCAATTATGGTTATGTTGCCCTTCAGATTATGTACGCTTAGCCTGGTACTGTAGGTAACTATAGGTATCTTCCGTATGAAAATCTCTTTCCTAACCACTTTTTTTTCCAGTAGAGCTGTTTTCCCTATTCAGCACCAGGTTCGCAATCTCCTGATGCCATTACCACCGTGCCCTTCTGAATTTGATTTAACTAAATCAGTTTAACAATTTGAAAATTTGCACTTACTTCCAAGTTCCTTATCCATCGTGCAAAGTGTTCCTGTTAAGTGCTTCTGCTTATTTGTATAGTCCAACAAACGAGCCATGAGAACCGCTCCTCCTGCAAAAGATCACGTGGTCATAACATTGGCTATGTTCATCAGCTAATCAGCATCTGCCTTAGCCTCGTTACACAGGTCTTTTATGTAAGGTTCCTATTTCCTGCTTAAGATGCGCTTTGTTCGACATGTGTTCAAGCAACATCCAAGAAAATATTACAATTCTTCTGAGGAAGATTAATTTCGCATTAATTGCAAAATAAAGGGCTTTTTAAGGGCCATCAATTTAAAAGTAATTCATTTTAAAGCACGAGGCTAAATTTTACTCCAGCTTGTTTCCATGGCAGTGCAGCGATTGACAGTTCTCATGATTTGCTGATTGGAGTACTCGGTTATAATGGCCCACCGAAACTTAATATGGCGACCTCCACAAAACAGAGCCTAAAAAGGTGGATGCAAGAGCTGAAATGCCAAGAGTGCTCCTTTCCTGATATTCTGTCAACTTACTATTATTTTTTGAATTAATCTCATAATTGGGGTAAAGGAAATAAAGAAAGCCGTCCATAAAATTTTTATTAAAACCATATGATTATGATTCCATAAAACCTTTTAATCAATATTTCATACGAGTACTTCCCTAATGAAATGTTTACAAAAATTGCTTTGGTCATTACAATTTGAAAGCCACATTCAGGAAGAAATAATTTACATACCCACTTCCATAATAAAAAAAACTGATTTCATATTTTCAATAAAAATATATAAGGTCCAGAATGAGCTGTCTGATTTTGAAACATTCCAATCTTTCAATATGGAAAGCGATACTGTTAGGCAATGCAACCGAAGCCTTTCCGAGAAACTCGCCATTCCAGGTATACGACAGCAATGCAATTTTAAATTACTATTCTGAAAAAAAAATTACTTGCATACGGAAACAGATTTTCTATCCTGTAAAAATTTAACATAAATAAAATTTTTCAAAAATAAAGTTTTTCAAAAATTTTCTATTCTGTTAGTTTTTCAACGAAACTAATATCGAATCAGTACAAAATATTCTACAATTTTTAGGATACAATTTTTTTGTAAATTTCTATAATATTAGCGTGTTCCCTTATTTATTGAATGAGCATCTTTCGTTTTCGTTCACAGGAAAAAATACAAGAAAATCACCAAGATTTCCGTCAGGAAATAAGGTGGTTTCTAGCGAACTTTTACAAGTCGTAAAAACCAATCATAATAGGAGAAACTTATGGATAATAAAAATTTCTGGTGAAATTCAAGCAGTTTGCTATTCATGGTCAGAAGCCTAATATTCGACGATATTCATAAAAAAAAAGATGACATAAAATAAGGAGCGTAATCCCAACAGTTTTGACTCCGGCATGAAGCTGGCCCTAGAATGCGATTAGGGCGTCGTCCATGACAGCGAGTGGGCGGGGAGAGACCGCTCCTCCAACCAAAAAGAGAGGGTTTTCCACCCGGCTTTTTATTCCAGATACGTTTTGACAAGAGAATGAAGTTTGTGGATCAACTTTTACGACGGCAGTAAAACTCGGGCGCTTGTGCAACCTCCCTCTTCGTTCGTCGTTCTTCTTTTCACCGAACCCCCCGTGTCGGCCTCCCACTCCGCCCTTTTCCTCGCTTGTCCTTCGATGGGACCAGGTAAAGAAAAGAGAGAGAGAGAAGGACTCGTTTCACCTTTTCCTTGTCTCGGAAGGCAAGGGCCCTTGACAAATGACAAATTCGTACGTGGTGAATCTCGTCATCGTCTAAAGTTAAGCTCCTTGCCGGCTGCCCTCGGCCCTCCCTCTCCGCCTTTAATCGCCCTGGCTTTCCTATAGAATATCAATATTCAAATGAGGCTTGTCTTGATCACATACGGCTAGAATCTCCCGAGCGAAATCAATGTCTCACAGATGAGATGCCATGGGACACGAATACCTCCCCATCCAAAAGAAGGGAGGCGAAGGGAAAAAAAAAAAAACCGAAGATAGCATAGCTTCAATCTGGAAATTCGACGGCAGAATTAGAATGATTTTTTTTCTGAGTTCAGTGTTTGTCTCCTACAAAAAAATCCCTCCTTTTATTGCAAAAGATTTTAGCGGGGTGATATAGAACTTTCGAGAAAAATCTCGGAGAGCTTCCTCCTGATGGCTTTCCTCACCAGGCTTAGGCCATTGCATTTTCCTATAGCGTATCCGAATATCGAACAACTTAATTCCAGAACACGTCGTTATGTGCGCGGTAGAATAAAACATCGGGCTTCTGCTACTTTTAATTTAATTCATTTCTAAAATTTCATTTATCTGACTTTTTTAAAAACAACCATGAAACACTTGTTTTTTTAACAGATTATCTCGAGCATTACTCTAAATTATCTTGAGCAGTCGTAATACATGTATTACTAAAGGACATCTTGCAGACAGTCTTTCATTTGAACATTATTGAAGTGTTTTCAAAGTAATTTTTAAGAAGTAGATTCGTCCTCAAAATAAATTTGTCACAATAGAGGTGGAATAATGGATATTAAACTTTGCCTTGGCGGCGACTGAGTGCTAGCATTCAAGGATTAGTCGCCCGATGACACAGTTCATTCGTGAAATTGCACAATCAGCACGCACACTTTGCAGTCAACGTCCAAGAGCTTCAGAATAAGTTGGAAAAAAAAAGCATAGGAATTATTGCCAACTTTACTTTGCAATGGATTATTTAAATCTCCCTTACCTTAGTTTATTGAGTGATGTGAGTGAAATTAACCGATGTTGTGTTTTAACATTCAATGAAAGGTTCTGAGAGATAATTGGTTCAGCAATAGGACTTCCGCGAATATTTAACTAAATTTAAATTATATTTAAAAGATTTAATATTTCAACAATTTAATAATCAAAATCAAAGTTATAAAATTACAGGTTTATTAATTTCATTTAAAAATTATTAAATTCTTAAAAAAGCAATTCAAGATTATTTATTTTTCAACAAATTATGTTCAAAATTGTTTATTTTCAAACAAATTATTATTAGGCTTCAATTGTTATAAAAATTGGAAATTGGCTTGTTTTCAAAAAATTATTATTGCTTTCTAAGAATTTTAAATTATCATTTACGTTTAAGAATTTATGAACTTAAATTACATTAATAAACCTGTCATTTTAAGAAATTTTGTTTTTGAATATCCAATTGTTGAAGCATTAAATCTTTTAAATATAATTTAATTATATTATTCACTTCAACGTTTTGGAGCATATTTCACAAAACCAAATGCTCTCATAAGCTTCATGATTTAGATATTTGCATTTGTATAGAGAAATACAGAGAAAAATTAGTAATACGGCTGATACAAGAAGTGGCAAATCCATTATTCCAATTCCTAAGCTGATAATGATGAATCTGAGGTAAGAATTCAGCAAGAAATAACCTTTACAATGAATTCATTTTTCTATATGCAGTGTAAATCTGATGCTTTTGATTTATTTATTTTTTAAAAAATAAATTTAATTATTAATTTTTGTTACTGTTTCTTATATTATATATAGTAGTTGCAACATTTTAGAAATTCACCTCAGAAAAACTAATGGTAATTTTTACGTCGACAGTACGACAGTCTCTCCAAGTTTTTTAAGCTCATTAGTACATTGAAATGCAAGTGTACTTCAATGAAAAATTTGTCATATACATCAAGAAGATGACGCATTAATGCGATGGCCACCTCGGTCCACGGTTTAACCTATGAGCTTTTTCTTCTGGGGAATCGTAAAGCATACTGTCTTTGCACCCTCACATCTTGTGAATCTCCAGGAACTTCGGAATCAGGATATGCTGATAGAATTCTGCCACAAAGATGGGAAAATAAAATTATGATCTTATGCTGATATTTAGCATTTGAGAATCATCTAAAATTACCTACGCTATTTAGGTTATTACATAAAAATAGAGTTTATGTTAGTTTGATTGTGTGACTTTCTATAATGTTGCATGGACTTATGAATAACCCTCCGTATATAGTGCTGATAATATTTTTAAATTATAAGATTTAAAAAAAAGAAAAATAGGACTACTCCAACTCAAATGAAACGTGACATTATATAATAATTGATATACATCATCAGTTGCATCTAATCAATAACTATGAACGAATAAAGAATATAAAAATTTCAAAAATTAACTAATATTATTTTTTTAAATATAAGTTTCAAAACTGCTTTAAAGTGAAGTAAAATATAAAAAAATTGTTCTAAAATTTTTAAATACTTTAAAAATCTCATTTGATTGATTGTTATTAGAATAAAATAAACCATTAAATAAAGAAAAAATATGATGTAGAAAATTCAAAAATCATTTGTAAGATAATAAAAATTAAAAAAATATTATATATTAAAAAAAAACGTTCAATTTCTTTAACCACATAATCAGATGCTTGCCTACATTAATAACCACATGCAAGCAAAATTCTCTTTTTTAATAAACTTAATAAAAATCAGTAGATATATGTGTAGTATCACCCTTTGAGAAAATATAGTAAAGCAAAAATCTTCGATAAATTATTTTGAAAAAAAAATGGTCATACGGCTTATTTATTAGAGTTTCTTATGCATTTTTCATCTACCAGACTTAATAACGCCATACACAGAATCAATATTTTATTTTTGAAGCCAAATGTAAGCGCAAGCCATTTTTAATCTAAGTCATGTAAGTAAAACAGAAAGGGGGTAAAAAAAAAAACAAAAACAAGACGACAACTTAAATCAATTTGTTGTCTCTTTCAAGATTTTTTTCAACAACCTGTTCCGGTTTCTTTAATATACGATCATTATTACTTTTATTTCATTCCATGCAAGTTAAAAAATTTATAGAGCACGTGCGGCATAAATTAATTAAACGGTCACGTGGAAACTTCTATGTATTTTCCCCTTGACTCAAGTTACTTGGGTTTATCAATAATGGAACCCAGGGATCCACGACCACGGAGTAAATCTTAGCGAAGCAGAGACAGAAACCTTGAGAGGAAATGGCAGCCGATTTAAACTTATGAAATTTCGATGACACCGGGGCAGAAATTTATCTCTGAAAAGAAGCGTTTACGAGGGACAGAAAAGTCTAAGAAAGAAAGAAATAATATATAAATAAGGGGGAGGATAAAGGGAAAGGACAGCTGGAAAAAGCAAGCAATAAATAAATACGTGTGTTATATTTGATCTATATAGATATTTTGCTCGATGAGATAGGGAATCTTTGCCGTATTAGGTGTCCACCATTGCGTGTGATGTGACGCCACCTAAAGGGTCATCAATCAAACCAACCACTATGACGTGTCATCTGTATTTCCTCCCTAAAAATAACCTTAATAAATCTTGCTGACGTAAATGCGAATTTAACTATCACACAGACAAGTAAAAACGGAGGGGAAAAGAAAATAATAAAGACGACGAGGAAGAAAATATATTGGCTCATTCTTACCTGCTCTGTTCTCACTATCTGCCGGTTTCACTTGTATTGGACGGTTCATCTACAGAGAAAAAAAAAGAGAAAAAAAAATAAATAAGAAAACATTTCAATGAAGGAAAGGAACTTAAAAGACTGTATAGAACGTAAATATAATTTAAATTGCCATAAACTTTTGCTAAACACACAGGGACGATACGTAAAAAGATGTGGTAGGAACTTTGAATCAATATTTCGAACATGGCTTGTCGTTTTGCATAAATCCATCATGTGTGTGCACGAAAAAGTCGACATTATTAAAGCTGTGTAGCGACGTTATCTTGCGTAGTTCCCATTGCACCAATTTGACTTTCTACGGCGAATGTATATATTAAAATTGACATGAGCGAATTCCCCTAGCTGTACGAGACTAAATGAGTATAAAAAAGAAGAAGAAGAACTTAGGGTAAGGAGGGAAGGGTGGTGGAAAAGCCCTTCCAATCTGAAGGCGTGCATCTGTCTATTGAGATTTCAACTTGGAAAGCGTTCATCATTACACGATTAATCTATTCCAAAGTTAATGTTTTTCCATCTTCATTCTCCCTCCTCCCGCTTTCCACCTCCTCTTCCTCTGACAGGATGATTCATCATGTTAATTAGGAAGGGTCGAATGAACCCAAAACAGAAGGGAAGAGTAACAGAATATCCCTTCATTAAACACTAACCCATTAGCCACCGAATATGGGAAAAGGGGGTAGAGAGAGGCAGTGCTAACTGGAGATTCCAACGTTGAACGTTAACTAATTCAATAATCTTCACTCGGAAAACCAAATCATAACATGAAACCCAGGTGTAATATGCAGCTCAGAAAACGCTGAAAGTAGAAAAATCATGCTTTTTTATCTCCATGTTTGTACTTTTTTTTAATTCTAGGAAACTGAGAAGCTTATGTAAGTTTTACATTTCATGTTTAGAGTTCGGAGTTATATTTATTGTACAGCTTAATCCTCCATGATGAAACCGTTTTCCATGAATGTTTATATTTGAATTTACATAACTATCCTTTAATGTGCTTTAATCTTCAAAAACAATCCAAAAATGCATCTTAAACACTAGAGGACAATTAACAATACGAATTTTATTTTGACTTAAAATCTGGAATAACAAACAACTGCATGAAAACCATGCTTCACAGCTTATGCTGATCAATGGCTGGATTCGAACTTGCGGAAATTCATCTCCAACTCAGCATCTTACAAGTTGCTATCTAGGCAAGCGCACAACAATACAAATTATTATTATTTAAAAATTCGCAAAGTTTGATGTTGATTGTGATAACAGATATAGCCAAGAGTTCACTTGATGACGCCTAACACCATTGCCGCGGCTGAATAATCTTTTGACAATTATTTTTTAATAGTCACATTGTCGTAGCAGTCTGTTATTGATACTAAGTGTATGCATAAGAATACAGCTGTTAATATTAAGAAAAACCTTGTCTTCTCAAGATTAAAATAATTACACTGGTTGAAATATAAAAAGGAAAAAGTCGACTCCACATACAATTCTGCACTTAAGAGGGTATTTCACAAATATTGCATTAAAAATATTAGGAATCTGTTTAGAATTAAAAGAACTAATCTTTGTTCAGCTAAATTTGCAAAAGCAATTCCCAAGTGCGGACTGCAGTTCAGATTTTTACATTTTTTTATTAGTAAAGAATTTTTCAGATTGGTCTTTATAGTGAAAAGATTCTAACATATATTTATTTATTTATTCCTGAAAAAAACTGAACAGCAAAGCCTTTAAACAGCGCAAAAGAAAATCAAAATTAAGAAAATTTAAAAATATATTCTGTACAAAATTCATCAATATACAAACAAAAAATTAAAAGATGGTCCAGGCGATACATTAAAATCACTAAAAAATTGTTAAAAAAACATTTAAAATGTTGAAAGTGAAAGCTAACTAATTATACACAAAATTTTGAGATATAAAATCGCTTTCTATTTTTCACTAATAAAAAGTGTTTTGATAGAAACATTTTAATGAAAATTAATGAATAGTTTTCATGAAACAAAAATCGATAAGTACATTTCTACATATATTTAAGTCATCGATAAGTACGTTCAGTCTATTTAAGTCATGTAAACACCTTCACATCACTAGCAAGAACATACATATAAGAAAATGAAGTACAAATACACAGAGTACATTACGGAATTACCAAATGACCAGAAGAATTACGGAATTATTGTTTTTCAAGTTACATTTGAACACATAATGAATTTATAATATCATATATACGTATAAAATCAGCGACGGTGGACTATGTCACAACAAAGAAAAAATCTAACAATGGGTTATTTCCCGATTATACAATCGGGTGGGTTCGCTTCTAGTATCAAGTAAAAGTTAACAGAGAAATATCCGTAATTCCACAATAATTATTTATTTCTTATTACAACATATCAATATTTCTCATTTAACAAACACCCCTTCTCACTTTCTTATTGTTCTATTTTAAAACCGGAATTGAAATTCTTAATTAGATGGAAAATTACAGAATTTCATTTTTTCCACTCCTTTAGGAATTATATTTCAGAACGGATTAAATATTCAATTAATATCGAGTCTAATCCTTTAAATCTGTTTTTCTTTTTCCTTTTTGGAGGGCTTTCGATTTGGCAAGACAGCTCGCGTTTCGTTTTCATTGGGGACAATTTTGTTTTTACAGCTGTCGTCTGGCGGCCAAGGAAGGACCAATCCACGCGAGGAATTCATTAAACGACAATTACCCAGTGGCCGTATTCCCTTCTACCCCCTTTTCATCCACCCACCTCACTCTCCTTTCTCTCTCTCTCTCTCTTTCTCTCGCTCTTGCCTGAACTTTTCCGTCTTCTCTTTTGCCTCCCTGTTGTCACGGTCGCATCCCCGAAACAGCGCATTATCCTCAACCAAAACTCTGTATTCTCATGATAATACTCCAAACAATATGTATGCAAATCACTCCATCCTCATAATACCGCAGCAATTAAGATTGCCTGCAGCTAGCGGAGGAAAGACCGCAGCTTCACTGCTCACAGCCAACTCTCGGAGAGTCTTTTACCCGCTTTTCTAAAGGAGAAGATCTTGCGAACTTTCCACGTGCATTGAAAATGAAACCGAGACCTGGAAATCGTGGCAACCGAGCGCCCTCCCCTTCTTCCTTGCTCAATGCGGGGAGAGGATTAAAGCTAAACGATAACCTTTCTCTTTTCTCTCTATTCGTTTTCACTTTTCTCCAAGAGGTTTAATTAATAATTTTGCTCCGATCGATTGTTTATCTCCGCTGTTCTTGCGGTGAAGAACGCCTCTGCTTTTCGCCATAGAGTTTGGCCGACATCTGCTATTTAGCTTCCAGAAACACACGCCGACCTTCCTCGGCCTATTTGCTAAGGGCATTAAATTTTAAAATGTGGGTTCAAAACAAATAAGCTCTTCAGAGTAAATGAAATCTGCTTTATCACTACTCTGTCCAATTGATCGAATTGCTAGAAACGGCGATTTTTATAATTTTTTTCTGAAAGCCTAATCTCAATTTTAGTGTATTTTTCAACTAGTGGAAAATTAATTACAATATTGAAGGAATGCAACTTTTATAATACTAATATACTATCTTCTCCTCTACTATCTATTACAGAAGATAATACATATTTGAAAAGAATAATATAGTGAAATAAAAAAATAACTTCACTTGTGAAAAAATAATTAATTCTAAATGATATTAAATTAGGGATAAAATAAAAATGGTATTTAAAACTAAATGATCACTCATGTCTTAGAAGAGTTAAAACCCAATCAGGATAATCTCAGGTAATAATACACCGAAAGGCCCTAAATAAGTAATCTTATTAAAAAATAGGATATCCTATTTTCAGATCTGGGTCATTCTTTATGTAAAGAATTAATCTCTTGTTAAGTTCTTCTCAACAATTTAAACGTACCCATTTAATCAGTTTAAGAAAGTCCTGTCGCTCAAAGGATTTTTCGGAATTTGCACCTATACAGTAGAAAGTGTAATTCTAGTTGTGTTATTTGTTTAAGGTAGGAGTTGAAATTCCCCTCAAAGTGAACACTGTTGCACGAAATGGTGCCTTCAGCAGAAAGCTCAAACAATGGTGCGGAATGCGCAGTTTAAGTCAATTGTTATGGTGCAATCACCGTTTCATCATCTTTTTAACAAGTACTACCAGACGCCAAGAGAATAACAAAAACCGTTCCTGTACACAGGGAGATCCGGATAGCATTGAAAGAAGTCCGAACTTTACGGGAATTTCAGGTACCACCATCAACTGTATATAAGATTGTCAGAAAGCGATCACATTCCTATGTACATAATGTGCAGGTAATGACAGCCAAAAGATAAGACAATTAGAGAGGTGCAGGTGGAAATTACTTAATTTAAAAAAATCCGATTATCTTAGGACTTATATTTAAGAATGCAATTTTCTTATCTTCATTACTTACATTCTGGGAGCAAAATAAAATTGGGTATTTCACTGTAGACACTCCGTATAATATCCAAGAAAAGTTCAAAGAGAATTTGAATAGCTATCAAAGTTTTATCTATGTCTCGATTACCATTATTATTAGGAACTCATACAATGAACATATGATTACTTCGAGTTCACATACTTTAAAAATTTATATAAAAATTTATTCTTATAATTAAAAAAAGTGCATTGAAATTATTTTTCTAAAAATCTCAGCACTCCACTTATAACTTTCATTCCAAAGGCAACCATAACTTCATTTTTATTTAACAACAGAAACTATTAATCACAAATAACACAAAACAATTAACAAATTCCTTCTCTTTCCTAATAAAACGCTTTAAATTTCCAAACAAATTTCCCAGGTAAACCTTTTCAGGATTATGGTTTGCCAAATGCAATGGTGACAAGCAAGTTCGGGGAAGAAAAGTCCCATACAATGAAAGGCAACGTTATCGGCAACGGCCAAAAAATTTGCTTTGTCCAATTACTTGGTTGTTCGTAATTTGTAACATATGCTAATTTTCAAATTGCTGTGTATTTCATAGATTATTAAGAAATTCGTGAACATCCATATTCATGAGAATGTGGAAAAAGTAGGGGGTGGAAATGACTTTGAATATTCCCCAACTGGCGTAGATGGAGAAATGAGTAACCCCAGAGAAAGAGAGAGCTTCTGTTGGGTCGTTTGCATCTAATGCCTCCGATCGTTTGCGTAATCTTAGTATTAAGGTCTGAAACGGCCGTTCTAATGGTCCTTGGATTCGATCGCAGTGTAAGCAATGAGCTTAACTAACAGCCAGTCATTCACCTGTTTCCATATTGATTGTCGAAAGATCACCGCTTTCTAGATTCAAGGTGCACTTCAACAATAAAGCTTTTGTGAAGACGCCACCGGACTGTTCCCGATAATCTCTTAATCTCGAGAGCGGGGAAACTGGGCCTCCAGCAGACGTGCTGATTAGATCGGGGCCCTTCCCACTCCTACCTCCCCAGCTCCGCCAAACCCCTCGCTTTTCATCCTTCTGTATTGAAATTACTTAACCCTTCAAGAACCAGCCTTCCTATTCTTCACTGTCTGCTTTGCCTATCGTGAAGTACAGAGCCCAAGCCAAGATCCGGTAATTGATGTGTAAACAAGACGCTTCATCCAGAAACACAACGGCTTTCCAAAGGCTGCGGTCACCGCCGACTCCTATCAAACCCCTACCTAAACCCCCTCCCCTACCAATACTTTTCAACCAATGAAAGCGGACCAAAAATAACTACATGTTTCTACCAATTATTGACAGGAAAGACCTTCCTCTTCGAAGATTGTAAAAACCGCCAAACGGACTAAATCTCTTATAGGCCCAAACAGTTGCAACGGCGATCAAAACAGATTGCTTTGGAATATCGTGACTATATTTTCGAATGAACCTATTTTTAATCTCGATTGTTACCTTGCAAGAAGGTGACATAAAAACTCTTGTCCTCATATAATATTATACATACTATATATTGCATATAATATTTCGATTGTTACCTGCTTATTACATAAATATAACCGCAAGAAAATAAAGTTTTAGTGAAACACTTGTATAAATGAAAAAATGAAATTTTAATGTTCCTAAGATGGTTATCTATTAAATGAGCTACATTTAATTTTTGTAGAAATTTTTGTAATGACTCTAATGGTATTAACTAGGTTCTTGATCACTTAACCAAAAATTGCAAAATAGCTTATAGTGTTTAATCCTTGTAATTTAACAGGGTCTTACCACCTTGCGTTCAATTTTTATTATTTATTATTGTATTTTAACAAGAATTAATCTACAGTAGAAATAACGAAACCTCTTTTTCCACAGAAAATAGATTTAACTTCTTGTATGTACAATTCGATCACCATGTGGTCATCGTTCACATTTTATATGAACAAGAGGTTTCACTGTTTCTACTATAGACCCATATCCACAGTTGATGTCTAATTCAATTCTATTCTGAACAACTTCGAATTCATAAACAGGGAAATAATGTTGATTCGGTAGAATTTCATGTGAAACTTTAAAAGGAGCTATACGTTTCGTATCCATAATGCCTACTGATGAAAAGATTCCAGGTTGTGTTCCTGTATCCACTCAATGACAAAAGAATGACCTGGAAGCTGGTTGGCGTTCTACTGATCTTTCATTTTTTCCTACGCATAAGCAATATTCAAAGCAGTAAAAATAATGATCATCTAATCAACTCCATCACGAATTCCAGTTCAACTATAATAACTGATAAACATGCTTGATAGGACTAGCAATTCTCAACATTAACACGATGAAAACCTTAAATTCTAACCATCATAGTTTTAGTACAATTATTACAATGAGAGTTGTATATATAGCGTGGACATTTTGGTAGATTGGCAAATGAATTATTACACTGGTCAACAAATTTTTACAAAAGTCATGTTGCCAATAAATTGAGTCATTTTGTATTAATTTTTATATGCTGAACACGAATATGACTGTGAAAATGCAAAATTGGCTCTAGTTTTTTTGTTTTCTTTTGTAATCTGCAAAAGCAGTTGTTTACATAACAAAATGCATGCCAATAGCTCTGGTCAACAACATTTTGCTACTAGGGAAAATAGGTGTTCTAGACTAATTTGAGTGTCTCGAATTATAGAAATAGTTTAAACTTTAATGGTAGCCATTGTTTAAATTTGACATTATGAGACTGTATTATACAACTGAAACTTAACATCCTGACGTGATAGAGAAATTTGGAGTGCAGATTTGAAATCAGTACACTCGAATTAATTTAGAATACCTACATTTGTCAAAGTTGCAGTTCTACTGGATAAATATATAGTTGAAACATAGAAAATGAAGTATATGAAATATCTCAAAAACTAGAGCCAATTTGAAAAAACTGATCTCATATTCGTAATCAGTGCAACAAATTTACCATAAAATGACTTTTAAATGATTGGCAGCAAAATGTGTGTTGACCAGTGTTATTATATTATTATTATTATTATTATTATTATTATTATTATTATTATTATTACACTGGTCTACATCATTTTTGAAGAG
Organism: Rhysida immarginata; assembly: GCA_023313115.1. Lineage (NCBI taxonomy): Eukaryota > Metazoa > Arthropoda > Chilopoda > Scolopendromorpha > Scolopendridae > Rhysida > Rhysida immarginata. Next base: position 4,806,647 of record JAHWFO010092776.1, on the reverse strand, counting down.
GCAGTATTTTGACAAAGATTTGTCTATTTTTTTCAGTACTGTTATTGAATAATGTACTTTCATGGAGAAATGCTGGATAGTAAGCAAGTGAAAAATTTCAGCTTTTCCTTAGAAGAAGATGGATAAACACTTAACATTAAAAACTGAAAAATTACTAATTTTTATTGCACTCAAAATATATAGTCTTGTCCTATAGATGAGAAGGGGTTGCACATTTTCATATTACAATTACGTACATTATTTCTGATAGCCTGACATTATAGCACAGATAGAAAGGCAGGTGAAACACAAACTTGATATTGTTAATGTTCGAATCTGCTCAAAAAAATCAAAGCAACGAAAATTTTTGCCAATTAATATTAGATACTTAAACAGTTATATTAATTAATTATAGATTAATCTTCTTCGTAGTTATATTATTATGGTTTTTGTTCCAGAAAATGTAGTAACTAAAATGCCTTCTAAAACGCCTTCTTTCTGATGTGATAAACTATCTCTGATAGCATATCTGGAATCAGTGCCATGAAATTGTGTAAAACCAGTGCAAATACCTAATTCAGCAGAGAAAAGAACAATAAATAGCCTAACACAATTTCAGATATATAGAGATGTGAAAATTATTATGGTAAAGGCCTTTTTCCCATAATATTCAACAGTTTATCACGCAAATCAAGGCTAAAGGCGAGCCCACAAAATACTGAAAAAAGATTAAGGACTCTTAGTTTGGACTAAAACAGGTAATACCTGAGCTAAGAACTTTTGCTTAGTTTTGCAGGATTATACTGTATAGTGTATACGGTATCATACAGTGTAACACGGTATCTCGTGTTATCTATAAGTTTTGCGTTACATAAATATGTAATTGATATCATAATTGAATAGTAACACATTAAAGTAAATAAATCCGTAAATTGTAATTATTGTATCTGTACATTAGTAACATTAGTAATTTACCATAATAAAATCCCATTTACCATAATAAAATCACATTTACCATAATAATTTTCACACCTTTGTACATCAGTAATATTAGTAATGGTTATTGTGGTGAATTCTGAAGACGACCAAATTCATTTTTCCAATGATTATCTAGCAAATATTTAATTGAAAATGGGAAATGGCTTGTAATAAAATCCTTGATAGAATCTTCTATTCAATCTATTATTCAAATATTCTTTAAATATTTACTATATAACAATAGAATTTAATTTTCGATTTTCATATAAAGAAATATTTTGAATTAAGTTATAAGAAAACTATATTAAGCACACTTTCCATTAAATTAAGTAACAAACACTTCTTGCTAGTACTGCTAGATAAACTTCCTTTACATGCTTGTATGCAGCGAAAAGAATGAACTTTACTAAAGATCATTGAATTGGTTCTATTAGGATATACATTGAATTGATAAAAATTCAGGAAGTATTTTCATAGATTCTAATTCTATTTAACCCATACATTCATATATCTTATGCTTCACTTAAGAGAAAATAAGAGCTTACAATTACACATATCGATATAACGTACTGCTAACAACATAAACATCATAAGGATCATTAATGGTTATACTAATTCAGTTAAAATTTGGAAAACTAACTTTGGGAAAGAGGTTATGTGTGTTAAGTATCTATAATAACTCAACATGAAAATAAATAAATAAATAAGCACAAATAATACAAATGCCTTAAAGTAAGCAATATTTCTAACTTAAAAGGATTGATATTGCATCCATGCACATAAATTTTCATTTAAAATTTCCACACCATATTTGTTCATCAAATAGTGAAATTCATATATTTAATATAGGACGAATTTCCTTTGAAATAAATGTTCTGGGTCTTAAACAATGACTATATAACCCGGAAATAACTTAAACGTGAAAAATTTCAGAACTAACACAGCTAAAAGAATAAAAAATATATTTAAAATTTTTGCTCCAATCAGTGTTAATGGCTAAAGTTGTGCATTCATGTACAAGACTTAATACAAAGTAAGCTTACATTACTAGAAATGCATACGCAATACACAGCGAGATATTTCCCACTCATTTCACTATGGAAGTCATGCATAGAAAACTCTTCTAGGGATTTAGTTCAGCCGTGCAAAAATGGGACAAAAAGACCCCCCCCCCCCTCCGAGAGGTTAAAAGCGGCGAGATAGAACGAGAGGGTTAACCACTACCGCTAAAACACAATTAAATGGGAAAAAACAGTAGGAACATAAACAACGAGTGGAAGGTTTAGCTCGAAAGATCGCTTAAAGACGGAGAGAATGAGTCACAGATGGGAAGGAAGCGCCAATCATGGCAAAAAAACATACAATATGGCGATACCTGTTGCTCTGTGGAGGAGAGAGAAGTGCTTGCACGCGCGGGGACCACGATCCAGCCAACCATGGAGGGCCAGGGACGGACGCTCAAGCCTGTCCACCCTCAAACAGCGCTACCCACTGGACTCTTCCGAATCCAGAAATTCGTCGAGGGGAAACGGGTGGAAGCGCGTGATAAGTCACCGCGAGGATGATGATGGCGCGCGCTGTTTCTTGGGTTGCGCGAGCGGAGAGTGGGTGGTTCGGGCCCAGCCTCACTCACTCACTCACCTCGCTTCTCGCCCGCTTCTCATCCGCAGCAACAGCAGCAGCAGCAGCAGCCCCGCTCTAATCTCGTTTCCATGGTAACGCCCATCTGAATGGCGAAGAAGTCGTCGTTCCCTCTTCCGATTCAACCGGCAGAGGGTTAAACGGAGAGAGAGAGAGAGAGAGAGAGAGAGAGAGAGAGAGAGAGAGAATTCTCTCCCCGTTCACTTCAACCACCAAAGAGAGAGAGAGAGAGAGAGAGAATCTTGCGTTTGTTTCCAGCCACGAGAAAAAATATTCATTAGATAGGAGCTGGACCGAAGGAACGTGGCACTTGCTCCCACCCCCATCTCCTGCACTAAAATGAGGAGGAAAAAAATATTCGCCACAAACAGTAGAGATCGAACCCGACGTTCTCGTTTTCCACCTGAAGCTAAAAAGGATAACCCGACGGACCTGAGCCATATGTTTGCCTTCTTTCAGAGAAAGAAAACGCTATCTTCACTTGCAAACGGTTCGAGAATATTACATTTTCGCTCATTAGGGAAAATGAAAGCCTTTAAACGAATTACGATGAACAATCCACGTAGCGCTTATTAAATTGCGCTTTCATCTCGACTCATCAGAGAGCACAGAGAATTCGGCTTTAAAATAACGCAGAGTGACTCTAAAAATTATGGCTGCACCTTCTTTGCATACATTTTCCCAAATTTCTGTTCGAATTTTTCATCCCGAAAGATAACTAGATAGAGCTAAAAGGAGAGCAACAAAGATGAGATAGAGAAAGAGAAGGGGGAGAAGAAACAAACAGAGTGACAAGGCTGTTGTTCGTCACCTGATTGGTCGCCATGGTAATTTGCGGTCCGCGTGTGCAGAGTTAGCATTGGAAGTGTCTTGACCGCACGATGAATGCATAATGAAGGACTATTTGGAAGAACGCGCCCATTTCTCCCGGAATCCTAATGAAGCTTCCTGATTTCAATGAGTTTCACCGATTAATCCGTCTTGCGTTGCAACCAGTTCAAATGAAATTCTTCACGCCGTCCTTAGCAGGAGGAATGTCGTGCTCCAAGACAAGAGGAGGTGGGTCGTGAGCAATGGGTGGCAAAGGGGGATTTGGAGACAGGGGAGGAAGGAGGTGGAGAGTTGCTTTTACGCACCAAGGGATCAGCCGAGTTTAAGGGATACGAAAGTTCTATAGCCTTTCACCTCCCAAGGATAAGCTCAAGAATGATTAAATAAATTTAGGAATTGTAAGGAAGCAAGGTGGCCGTTTTAAGCACGCCTTGAGCAGTCATTGATCAAAGTAAAAGTATCCGCCTCTCTCTCTTTTATTTCCCAAAAGACGCTTAAATTTACTGCACCCGTTCGATATACTTGATTTAAGGAATTTCTTAGGTTTGGTCTCCGCTGAAAATTTACGGAAACAGGATTCCAAATAGATAACCGATTGTAAAATTCTTTATCGACCAAAGGAAAAAACCCGGAAAAGTGACTCGTAACCGCTTTGTTCTCACTTATCATTTGTGGAGTCAATCCGTCGGGCACTATTCTGGAACAAAAATATATATAGAGTGGAACAAAAATTTTCCACTCTCCAATGTTTTTAGAAGAAATTAGGTATTTTAGAAAAATAACTGTAATTTGATGATATAACTTGATAGTGTGCCCTGTAATGATCCTATCTTCTTCTCAAAAACCCCTACATGGTTATTTAATTTCTAACGGTCTTAGATGATAACCAAAAAAGATGATAAACAAAAATGTAAGAATTGTTTTCCAAAAACCAAATCACAGTTGCTGTATCGATGAGAAAGATGCTCCGCAGGAAAGCTTCTATCATGACGCTACTGACGGAAAACGCTGAAGCAGATTGGGGTGGGGGTGTATTATTAAATATCGCAACTCTTTAACTACTGGTACGATTTCAAAAAATCTTTCTTTATTCTTCAATAAATGAACAGAGATAAAATTGCCTAATTGGAATTACGGGTCTATCTCCAATAATAAAAAAAGACAGAAATTAAAACAAATCCAATCTAATTTGATAATTACGTGAATCAAATTATTTTATTTATAATTTTTCAAGATAGTAATTTTGAAGTAATTTTTAAGCTTCTCTTTTTACATTTATTACGTGAATGGTTTTAACTAAAAAAACAAGGGTAGAAGAAATGGGATTATAAAAAAAACAAACCGTAGAGCGGTAAAGAATTTCATTTTCTTCATAAACAACAAAACAATAATAAAATATTTTTTTTTTTACTAGCATTACATTGACTTGTTCAGCTAAAAGCAGCTTCATATGTATAAGCATGCTACTGCAGATAAATAAAAAATTATTGAATATAATTATCATTTAAAAATGAAAACTTTTTATTTTTATTTATAAAGGCAACGTAGATAACGACGATAAACACAGCGAAAAATAATTCGAGACAAACTCATTTTTTCCCTCTGTCGAAGCGAACGTTGAATCTAATAGATATGAATGTCAATATTTCTTGATTCTAAGAATTCATTTCTTTTCGTTTCTCCTTTACTAATTCCGAAGATCTAACAACAGAGTAATCAGGATTTGAAAAGAGTTTTAAGAAGGGGGGAAAAAGTTGTGCTTTCCAAAAGAGCTGCATTGTTTTTCCTTTATGGTGCTACATTTCAAAAGAGAAAATGGATTTTCATTTGGACAAATGTAACCAATAGCAACTAATAAATCCTTTAAGAAGTGTCGCAACGGCCTTTAGTTCGGTAATCAAAGGCCATCTCCAAATTACAGCATCGATGGAAAATGCATTCAATTTAATCCCTTTGGCAAATCCGATTAAACTAAATGAAATGTTTCTGAGAATGACACTTATAAAAATAGTCCTCGGCGAAAAGATGCATCAGAATAATAATAATAATTCCAGTTTATAAGACTTAAAAAATTAAAAAAATAAGTAAGAAAACTAAAAAAAAAACGTTCAAATTCTCAAATCCTCTGGCAACATTTGAAGATTTTCTAAGCAAATAAAAATTAAAGAGCTACCTTACGAAGGAAACTTCCTGAATATCGAAATAACGTTTCCTAAAAAGTGAAGGTTAATAATGGACATAAGAAAGACATGATGTCTCAAATAGAATTAAAAAGTAAGCAAAAGATTTTCCTTTATTATTTTTCTCTGAGACAGTATGGAGCTTGGTGACTGATTGTCAGTGCGATATCAATTTTTCCATTCACTGATTAGCAATTTAACGAATTCAATTTTAAAACAATGGGAAAGAGGTGACGCCATAGATTTTTATTTTACAGGTCACTATTAAGCTAAATATTTCATGTCTAAAACAAAGATGATTTTTTTTTCTAAAATTAGTTTAACCTGTTAACGCAGACCCACAGGTATAAAATAATATCTTCCATAGACGACATCCCAAATAATATATCATTGTACAACATTCAATGAGTATTGATTATTAAGATATTGACTTTAGAATCCAATCTAAACGGAGATACCAAGGAACAAATGTGTAAGCAAAACATTACTGGTTTGCATAAATGTGGCTTACACTAGGTAAAGTTAATCCAAAACTGAGGTGAAAAATATCTCAAAGTACACGTATTTAGAAATAGGCTCAGGAATTAGGCTCATGAAAGTAATTTCTAATATTTACCAAAACATAAAAGTGACGCTTATTTCAGTTAAAATAACGAGTCTTTTAACTTTTGCGCAACTAAATCCTCTAGCGGAAGAGACATCTACATCAAATAGTCGATAGTACTCGAGACTTTATGACTTACAATACTCGACTGGAATCTCACAATAACACAAAGAACTTCTTTGCCATTAAAATATGAAACAATCTAATTTACATACAACAAAGCTTTCCGTTTTAAATGTTTCTGAAGCTCAACGTCTCAGTTGGTTCCAGTAAAGAATTAAGCGCACAGGTTAGCACTAACTTAAAATTCGGGTAACCTTAGGACATTTGTCATATCGAGGCATAAGCTTTTGTATTGCTTCTTTCACGAATTCTTGCCGTCAGTGTTTTGAAGCAGTCCTGTACGTCATTTAAGCAAGTCACCCTTGCTAAATCGTTTTCTTTCGTTCTAAAAATCTCTTTAAATAAAAAAAAAAGTGGAAATTATACCAGGTGAGAAATCAGGGTTGTATGGTATTAATTCGAAGGCTTCTACTTGACTTATCGATTATTGCTGTGTTATATCATCAGTTTAACCCCTGTTTTCCTTTTTCAACGGTCTTAATTATTATTTCTTGTAAACGTTTTTTTCCATGTAATTCGTTTGAACTAACTTATACAATCTCTGACAATTATGTTCGGTGAATGAGTTCACACAACATAATGCAAAACAGATAGAGCCACATTTACTTTATTGTCCTTCGAAATAATCACCCTGGAAGGCAATACACTTTTGGGATCGGGTGTATAAGTCCTGGAAGATCCTTAGGGATGGCTTTAAGTTCACGTGTCACATTTGCTTGAATGTCTGGAATGTCCGCAAATCTGTGTCCCCTAAGGCCCGTTTCAGGCGTGGGAACAAGAAAAAGTCTGCCGGTGCCAAGTCTGGTGAATAAGGTGGATGAGCCATGGATACGACCCCTTTGTTGGCCAGAAACTGTTGCACGATTACAGCAGTGTTCCTCTTTGATCCATTATCCACAGTTACGTGCGCACGCTACACCTTCAACTGAACAAACGAGCATCTGCTAAACCATTGCACGCACAAACGTGATCTGTCTGAACTTGCTTAAACAATGACTGGGCTTGTATTCACATGCACTGTTACTCGCGTAAAGTTCGCACAGATTAGGGTGTGACATCATTCACCGAACTTAATTTGTCAGAGGTTATATAAAAATAAAAATAAAAAAAAAGAGTTTTCGAGTTTTCATCTCTTTTTAAAAAAAATGGTTTTATACTCGAAGAATGAGAACACACCCTGTGTCTGTTATTTACTTTTTACCTCTTGCAAAAATGTTGCGAGCGAGCATCCATTCGATCTACCTGTGCGGCTGGTAAGCACGATCGAGTGATTGTTCTGGATGCGCTGTGTTGAAAACGTAATCGCCAGGCTTACTACGATTAGCAATGTTTGGAATGCAATTTTTGGTAATCTTTTATGCAATTTATTAGTTAATAGAGAACAACTCAAAAAATTTGCTTGATTTTTATTATAGCAAAACAAAAATGAAATGAAATGCTTTTATTAAAAAATAGAAAAATCAAAAGCGCATCTTTTCTTGAAATAAATATATTGGAAACGCAAGGTTAGTGAAAAACATTCCAAAAATATGATAAAAAAGCCGTAACTTCAAATCCTATAAGGTTTTAAATAAGATTGATTTTATAAATTACACTGAATAGCATTCAACTACTACGAGCCATAGAGACGACATTCAGCAAAAATTCAACAGGTTTTCAGACGCGAATACATATATCCTTCTAGCTGAAGTAGGAAGTGAAAGTTGTTAAAAGAGATTTTTTTCTCAGATAAAGAGCTAATGGTTCATATTAATTTAAATGAGATTGAAAATACTAATTACTGATAATAACTGACAGGAAAACGTGCCGTGCTTGAATTTAACCGGAAAGCATTGCGGTTGATATAGCACAAATTTAAAATTCAAACGCAAACGCATCGAGTGCACTTCCTGTAGCCTACCGACATGAATTATAGAAACAGCGACCCGATTCCAATACGAGCCACAAATTCATGATTTTAATAACTCACAGACCGTATCACCAAAATAAATTACACTTTGATTATGACTTTAATTTAAAGGAGGACCCACAAATAATTTAAAACAAATAGTTTTACTGAAAGTTCGGCAAGATGTATATCTTGCAGTGTTTTTTATGAAAAGAGGAAAAGAAAGAGAAGGTGTTTTTTTTCTTCAACAAATCACAAAGTAATAACTGAATTTGAGACAAAATTAAATACAAGCAAATAAACTGTTATAATAGGACAACGCCTTCCACTTTTTTTCTAGAAAAGAGTCATGACCTGGTAAACTTCTCAATGTCCTCAGCCGGATTTGAGCCCGCGAACTCGGAAGCATTAAGCTGTCACGTACGTTACGCACTTACGCGACCGAAAATGAAAGAAGGAAGGAAGGAAGGAAGGAAAGATGGAATGATTCAAATCTCCCACCTGAAATATTCACGATTTCCTTGTCCGGCATCGAATCAGTAAAAAGTAGAATCTAGAAATCTGTCATGGGTGACTATTCTTCCATAGCAATAGCATAATACAACTCGACTCATTGAATGAAGAGGAAAATGGGAATCATAAGTAACACAGGCATTTTTGCTTTAGAATTGAAATTTAATGATTTTATAGAAAGTTAAAATATTAACCCTTTCTAAAATTTATAAAAAATGTAGAAATGAGTGCTTGAAAGAAGTAAATGGGAACTTCATGTATTGTAAATGACAGGATTGTTAATTAATCTAAAGCTAATAAAATAAAAATAAAAAATTAATTTATCACATCAGTTTCTCCATTTATAAACGATATTTTCAGTAAGTTAAACTATTTAAAAAAAATTATTCTTGCAAGGTCAAACTTATTTAGTTCATACGCGTAGATATTTGCAAAATTTTTATTCCGCTTTACGATGTTTTTTATTACGTAGAAATAATTTTTTTTGTGTAAAATTTAATGCATCAAAATTTTCTGAATATTTCTCAGATAGAGACGAACACCATCTAAGTAAGAGTTTTGGTGCTTCATCAGAAATATTCTTATGAATGATGCATATTTTATGGCAATTAATCTTATAATGCTTATACCAAAATATGGAATGTCAGAATGTTCATATCAAGTATGATCTATAGCTACCAATAGCGCATTTAATGCGAGTGATGAAAACTTAAGAATTCTAATATTGTGAAAATTTCTCTGAAGATTTATAACACAATCACACAGAAGCGGAATATATTGTTGAATAACAAAAAAATTGCTAAAAACATTTCTATGATCTAATTATTGCGCGTATAATTTCCGTACGAAACAAATAACAGCTCAACAATTAAGAAAGAAAATTTGTCTGAATTTTTTTGTATATATTATATCGAATTTTATGGTACATTTCATAAATGACATCTGTGGAATAATTTGCTACCCACAATTGAAACTCCGCTTGATTTAATAAATTTTCTTTTTAGTGTAATTTAGGGCTTAAAATCCAGAAACTAGCGATGAAAAAATTCAAATTATAGTTTACTTTGTTGCCTATTATCGTTCAGTATTTTTAGATGTGCTTTCAAACTCAGATATAACTCTATCCCTGTTTATCTTCTATCTTAAAAATATACCAAAGAAAATTTTCATAAAAAAACTTATGAAAATTCAATCATTATTTTCAATCGCTGATAAACACTTTCACATGCACCGACAAACAAACTCTCTTCTTCATACACGAACATAAACACCAAGTGTCAGGGCCAGAGTCCTCTTGCGCGGAAAAGCCGTCAAAACTAATATTTGTATTGGCACAGATTTTGGTCCAACTTCTGCCAACAAAGCAAACTGCAGTATTTGTCGAACCTAAGCTCGTAAAACTGTGACCACCATCAACTCTAGTAACCATCTACAGCGACCTGGAGTGGAAAGGGAGGGAGGGATAAAAAAAAAATAAAGCCAACACGAAATCTGTTTGCCAGTTGCAAAGTCGACTGTTGACTCACTCATCTTCACTCCGGCTTTGAGGTCTATTGGATTGTAGCGTTGTATCATGCTTGGCTAACCAATGGTATTACCCTAAGCATGATGGACTCACCTGGTCCCAGCAGACATTAGACAGCTTAATACGTTATTAATATGCTTGTGTGCACTGCACGCCTTTTGATCTTGACTCGATCTGATCAGCATCGGGGAACCTCTCGGGGGAATGATCAGCTCGCTCTATCACAACAGATAATGAAAGATTAGTCTAATCTGCACAGGCTCGGCATTATCCAATACGATGACCAGGATAATGAAGAACCGGACCAGAGACAGGAAATAAAACCGATTGAAATACGGTGCTCCGTGTTAAAGCTCCTCCATTAAATCGACCCATTTTTATTCCAAACCCATCCTCCTTCCCCATCCCCACCATTTTCATATACAGAGAGTGGCCCTCGTGATGAAGACGCCATCGTAGCCAAGTGATAAGGTGTTTCGATGAGGTCGTAGATATGTCACATTAAAACTGAACCGGATGTTGGGAGGTAAAGCGAAATTATTGGAAAAGTATTAACTTGAAATCGAACAGCCTCTCTGCCAATTTGGTGGGAAACCAACTACACCGCTAGAACGAAATGCTAAACGTATAAATATATACATTTAGGCGTAATCAATTGCCTTCTACATTTAGAACAGAGATTTTAAAAAGTAATTTACATAAATGTTTAACTATGAAGCAACTGTAAACTTGGAAGAGAGATTATTATGGTTTATTTTACAGGAATATTTATTATGACTTTGCTTGTTTCTCCATCACATTTAAGACTATGTCCAATGCTATTTCCCGATAATAAAGTAAAGCAATACTACAGCATTAATGACTTCATATAGAGAATTAATACAAATTCGCATGCATAATTTACGAATAAGCCCAATTCATTTGGAAATTAAAGTCATCTTAAAAGATGCATAATACTTATAACGCGATAACTAAATAAAATTATCCTTGAAATACTATTAAATAACGAGTTTAATTAGATTCGTAAATACATTGCAAATTAATTCAAATTAATTAACAATCTTAAGCAGACTACAACTGAAGTATTCCTATATTATTTGCTTCTAAAGAATTTATTTCCAGCACTAATGCCTTATGAAATTTACATTAGCATAATGACCTACATTTAGTATTCTTCTAATGGATCTGACGAAAATTTTATCTCTAAAAAAATATGCATGAAAACTAAAACGCTAAGAGAGTGGAAAATTTAACTTAAAATTATAGTCATTAGGAAAGATCTGAATCTTTTTAATTAATTTTAAATGAGTTTTCTCCCAGAAATGATTTCTATATTCTATTTAACAATATTAGTCGAAAATAAAATACATACAATCATTTTCTTAAATTACTACTCTCTTACAGAATTGCATAATATCTAAATATGATATCTAAATATATAATAGCCATTCAAAAATATTCAGGTCATCATTCTCAACCTAATTAAAAGAAACTGCTATAAATTATCCTACAATCTTCTGTGCAAGTAATTAATATTCAGGAAATGAGACTATTTTTAACAGAGCTGAATTAAATGCATTGTGCTATTTGAACTAGTTTAGCTTGTATCAGTGGACCAGTTACAGAGATGTGCATATAATTAGATCCATAACAAAAAAATTGTATATTTGTATGTTTCATATCTAACTGGTCCCAAAAAATATGACTGAATAACTGGTTGCAATGTAGTAATGGTTTTCAGTGAACTATCTATATGATTACAGGTGATCTCTTTAAAAAAATATCGATTTGAATATCTCGTAAGACTAAAGTTATAGCAGAACTAAGCGGGATTACGGAAAAGGAATGAAGACATCGAGAGAAACTGTGAAAGTCTCAGGTAAAACATGCAAAATTGCAACAAACGATTAGAAAAAATAAAGTATATCATAACTAATATGAAACGATTGTAACAATAAAATACCAGATTGAAAAATAAATTGAGATTTTTAAAATTCCTTGTTCGACTTAGAAATTACACATCTCTGTAGAAATAAATTTTTAAAGGAGTGTAAGGTGATTGGTTGTTCTATTAAGTTTTTTGGGTTCATACTTTAATAATCATGACTTAATTTCACATGACTATTATCTTTATGCAATCCAGAGACAAACTCAAGTATGAATGCCCACGACGAAAATGGAAGCCGACGGGCTTAGAACTGGAAGGTCATCGGAGACCAAGAGTGAAAAGTGATGTCGCTGTACTACTAATTTAAAGATTCCTTGAAGAAATGCAGCTAAGAGATTTCATTATGTAGGGTGAACTAAAACAACAGGGATAAACGTAAGGAGAGGGGTTATTCCTCACGAGAAAAAAAACAAAAAAATTCATATCAACATGTGTCCATAATTGCATGCACGACATCATGCTCACTTAACAATACAGATAATGTGTTTTTTCTGTTGCAGAGTTACTTTTGAGTGATCGTCGTGGAGTGAATTTGTTTCTTTCAGCCTTGGTATGGTATTCATACCAATACAATGGTACGGTATTCATATCAGGAACAACCGAGATGGTATTAATATGCGGAGAAGCATATGGGAACGGTCGAGAGGCCACACGAATATACCAAGAAAAGTACGCCGACAGACACTATTCGGGTACAGGCTAGAATTTTAGAACGAGTGCGGCAATCCATGATGCGACGTGTGAGCTCTTGCATTCCATCTCAAGGAGAGCATTTCGAGCATCTTTTGTAACGTTGATACAATTACTGCCACAGTAATGTCATCTTCTGTATGAATTGCTCTATTACAGATAAACAGTCCATTTCTGGATATACGTTAATATGAGATTTTTTGTCCCTTCTCTGATCAGGAATCACCTCCTGAAGTTTGCCCCTATTGTTATAGTTGACCCTGTATAATATGTGCTGTTTTAAACAACTAATATTATTCAGAAAGATTTGTGCAAAAAGTTGTATGTATAAATTACAATTTTCACATAAGTCAAGATAAATAAATGCAGCAAGGAGTATTCTGTCATACATTCTATGATTATAAATGTTACATAAATAAGTGAATAAAAGCAAACACTTAATATTTGCTTCGAAGTAAACACTTGTGATTTAAGAGAATGTGAGACAATGCGCTATCGACTGTTGCACCAAGGCTGAAAGAAACAAATTCTTTTAAAATATAATCTGCCCTCTGGTTATTGAACTTAACTATTTTAAAAAAAAAAATGCCAGAGTTTGCATCATGCTCTATTAACACGGACGTAAAACAATGGTCCCCTCTAAATAGGAGGAACAAAAGAGGAATTAAAAACGAAATAAATGAAACGAGCCATTCGTGCGCATTACGGATAAATACTGTATTATTAACAAAGTAATCCTAGCCATTTATATTTTATTTATATGAAAGCGCAAGTTTAAACTTGTGAAATATGGCGACAAAACTTCGCGGACCTTTCGTTCAAATTACATGTCAACATAATATATTCCATCGCAGAGAAACCATAAAACGATTCGGCTTAGCCCGAATGAAATATTTATTGAACTTAATTAAAATCATTAAAAATAATTAAATTTACGAGGTACGCTCTAAAAGGGGCATTTTTCTATTTTTCAAAACGGAAAAATACCGCAATATGACACACTTTAGTGGATTGGACAAAAATTTCGCCAACTAATCTTTAAAACGTAATGGGGCATGAATATGCGTTTTATCAGAAAAATCAACAGAAATCGCCGTGACTGAAGTTGAAAAGGGAGGGCAAGGCTTTTCCCTTTATCCCTTTTATGACTAGGCGGTCACTATTCATTAGATCGTTTTAATTATTAAATATTAAAGGTTGAGAGAGAAAGAGAGATGAACGTGGAACTGTTTATCCAATGGAAAGAGAGAAAGAGAGAGGGCTCAGTGCCCCGCGGAGAGCCCATCATTTAGGGTTTGCTCATGGTCGGAGCCCCGATCGGCGAACCATTAGGAGCGAGCGTGATGGTCACCGATATACCTGGATTCTCAACCCCCTGAAAACACTACTGAGTCGATTGGGAAGGAAAAGAGTGGGAGGGGGTTTCATGAGGCGGGGGTGTAAGTGGAGTGTAGGTGGGGTTCGGAAAAGCGAGGGTAGATAGAAGGAGAGAGGTTAGAAACTGCTTTGCTCCTGGACACTCTATTCTTTCGAATGGGGTCACTGATGGGGGTGAGAAGGAAATGGATATGATCTCACCCAAGGGGTCTCCGAGAAGGCTGACATTTAACGAGATGTCCTCCGTGGAAACAGAGCATGCTCACTGCTTCTATTCATGCTCTTGCTCAGCTGGGAATTAAAAAAAAGAAGAAAAAAAAAGCGAAAAAACTCACTCTCTCTCTTTCTCTCTTCCTGTGAGAAAAATAATCGTCTCAACTGTCGATTCACAAGAACAAAATTAATGAGAAAAAAATTGATCTCGTGTTTTAAGACTCCCTCTTCCTCTCCTGTTCAAATGTTTTAAACCATATTATTACATCGAGAAAAAGATAAGACATTTCCTAAGCAAAGATGTTTTCCCAAAGGTTTATTTGTTTTCCATTAATGAAGACGTTGTACATGGAGTGCTTCTTTCCCGGAAATTGATAAACATTTTTACATTACCTATTTAATCATTTGATTTTTTAAAAAGAAAATCAATTAATTATGCATCTTAATTAAACAAACGATTAAGTAAACAACTCTGAATATTTTTTTCCTATACACTCAATTTATATTACTACTTTCTTTAAGAATTAAAAAAAATAAAAATTTCAAAAATTATCTTTCACCACTCCTTTTGTAAACATGTAATTAAGCACACGCTCTAAAAAACCTCATTTTTATGTTTCAATTAGAGCAAGAATTGTTTCATTTATAACGTTAATTTCACTTATTAAATCTGGTTCTCTATTCATTATGTTCGGGGCGATGGCAAATGACAAGGCAAATGGCACCAACCATATTGGGGAGGGCGATGGTTAGCACTAAGGATGACGTAGTTAAAACAATCTCTGAACGTAGGTTAACAATTATTTTATTTTGTTAACGTTTTCCTGTGTTTTAATGTCCTATAATTCCGGGCTGTAAAATAGAAATTGCCTCCAAAATGCTTCTAGGAAAATGTTTCCACTAATCCCTAATGTGTAACGCTCTCCGATAGAGCTTGAAATTATCCACTTTTGCGAAGGATTTAGCCGAAATTATGGCTAATACAACGTGGAAGAGAAAAAAATAACTCTGATTCGAAGCCAGTTAATTGATACTTTTATGGGAAGTTATTAATTTTTATCTGGAAGTGAGGTTGATGCCCTCGAACTAAAATTTTCTAATTCAAAATCTGAAAAAACAGTAAGCGAAGAAAACTGACGTGAAAAAGTTATAAAACTTCTTGCAATAGGTTTAATATAATTGTCGCTGTTATTGTTGAAATTATAAATTTTTGTCAATAAAGCTATTCTTCGGCTATGTTCTCATAAATTTCTCCCAGAGCTGAGTTTATGACACTTACCACTGTTGTGACTGCTATGACAATTCATATTAACAATCGTATTACGCAACAATCAGTTAATACCTTTAAGTATATTATCTCCATATCAACTGATAGATACAAAATACTTCTAACGTTCTGCAATCCATATTTGCCGTTATATCTCCCACAAAAATAAAGATAACAATTTGAAAGTCGCGCTGTAGAAACTTCATTTTATGCATAATAGATGGTAGTAGTGAGGACAATTTTGCTGTTTAACAAAAGGTGTTTATTATGAATGGTTATTTTGAAGACTAATTAGTTCAAGCCGGCCGGGTGGCCGAGAGGGCTAGGGCGCAGGCTTTCGAGTTCTCAAGTCCACCTGGTCGTGGGTTCGAATCCCGCCGTGGGCATGGATATTTGTGTTTGTCTCGGGCTGGTACAGATATATCTTGTGTAAAAGGCGCAAAATGAACTTATTAGTCGACGCCAAAATTTCTAATCAACCAACCAATTAGTTCAAACGGGTTCATTCGTCGTTTTGTAAACAGTTTGTAATCCATAATATGAAGAAAAAGTCAACAATAAACCGTTAGTTCAGAAATTCAGAGAAATGGGTAGTGTTTTTATAAATCTTGATCCAATGCAACTAGATTTCTTTATCTGATCTTCTCACAAAGAATGTGTCTACGAAACAATACGAAGATCATCAACGCATTAAAGGATGGCATTTAAACATCATATTGTTTTCCCAAACGATATCTTGGAACGTTTTGCTGTACATACCTGCTGTTGAATAGAGTTGTACATGGTATAGAATGGTTTTCAGTTTCAAAATTTGCATAGAATAAAAAATATACAACGCCGAATTGTGTTGACATCTTTCTTTGTTAAGAGATATAACAGGAAATAGAATCATCTGTAAATACGTAATACGATTGCTAAACGTTGACTGAAAGTCACATGACTGTAGTAAGCCGAGCAACAATCCAACAAACAAAAAAACCCCCCACTGATTATCAAAATTTAAAACAGAAACAATGAAGTTTACGTTGACGCTGAAAGGTCACCTAACTATGGTCAGGTGAATCTTTAGCCGGGGCTTGTCTAATTTCGTCGGCTATGATTGCTAAAGGAATCGTTACAATGGAAGCCGTGGTAACAATGGTAAGCTTGGTAAATTCAATATTTTCGGATATGTTTATGGACACAGCCTTCGTTGACTAGCTGCTGCATAAACTTCTCACGCAATTTGCTACTGAGTATTTTTTTTTGCTTGTCTATAGAGTTAAATTACAAATCAGATTTTGCAAAGAAAAGTTGCAGTATTTACTCCTGTCAAAATGCTTTAACCTCGTTACAGTTCCACTCTAAATTTAATAGCGAGCTTTCCCAAAATGGAAAAATTGTTTAATTAAATGGGGTGCTTAATTAATGGATAAATGGATACAATCGGTTCTAAATGGCTACCGATTAAATTGCTTTTTCATTTCATCTTGCCTAGTCAGTTGCAACTGCTTTAATATACATGTATATCCATTAGCGAACTCGACCGTTAATGCACTTGTATTTGCTAACCAAGGGAAATTTTAAACAGGAAAGAGGCTTTCCACACCTTTCAACATTATGAAATAACTGGCTGTTCTACATTGAAATCCTGTTCCGACATCTCATGCTTTGCCGTTTTCAGGTGTGTGGCGCTTCACCTATTCCTCGAGGGGCATTGCAGTGCAGTTCTCATTTTTCAACTACCTTGCTAGAATGGAGGTCATTTTGTTTCATTTTCGTTGTCATATATCATCTTCATGTCGCTTCTTCTTCTTCGTATAAATAAGGCCTAGTGTTGTTTTATTTGAATCTATCAAAGCGATTTTCAAAATGTTTAAAATAAAAATTTTTTTTTCAGCCACAATCGAGCATTCTGTTTATTTATAATCTAATGCACGCAAATGAAAATCACAGACACGATGAAAATTTTAACTTCTAATAAAAAAATGATACAGCATACAGCATATTATGCGCAGACATATTGTTCATCATTGAAGATGATCAACATTGTTACTACATGAAGATTCACATTCTCATGAAAAGGCTGAATCATTTCAGTTAAACATTGAGAGTAAGGGAGAAAATTATTAGAACTTCTTAAGAAATTTAACCGATAAAATATTTATAATGAAGAACGGATGAGCAAACTTGGTCTAAAGTCATAAATAAACGCGACAGCTTTAGACGTATGCGATTAGATTTTGAAGCAAAACCAAATTTCTAACAAAAAAAAAATTTAGATCCAAATGGACCAAAAGAGATATGATTTTAAGAAAGTATACTAAAAGACTCATTAACAAAGCAATTAAAGCTCATTCTAAAAAACAAGCAGAACAGCAAATCAATCGCAGGGGCAATTTCCGTAGGAAATAAAACAACAATAGGAAGAGAACGCTTTTAAAAGTTGAAGGATAGTTTAAGGAGACAATGGCTAAGGTAGTTTAGAGAGGGAGGGGCTGGCGTTTGTTTGAGGGCAAAAGTGGACACAGAATGCGAGTTGAAGCAAGAGAGAGGGAGGGGGCGGTGCCAAAGAGTCCCTGCTCAACAGTGATAATATCGATTTTTGACACCGTCGTTCATTATCACCTCCCCGTGGATTCATCAGCGCCATCTTTCGTGCACAGGCGCTGGCGACTCATCTGCCTTTTCCCTGCAGGAACCCGAAAACCGCAAAACACTCTCGCACCCTAATCCCTCTTCGGTGCAGGCGGCGATGGCCAGTCCTCGCCTCCGGACCCAAGCCCCCTCTGTTTCCAATTACTCTCGAAGAAAGATTTTTCGGAAACCCCATTCAACAATTAAAAGTTCCTTTTCACCGAATGAATCAAAAAGACTGGTGGAAGCTTTCAGAAATTGCTTCACTAAATCCAATTACTCTATAATCAATGGCGGCAGCGACGGCAACGAGATTTCCTTCGCCGTTTACGAATACGCGTATCATGAAAGGGTTGCTTCTAGATGAAATATAAAAAGTGATGACATACGAGAGGAGAAAAGACGATAAAGTTGTCAGCCTAAATGTTAAGCTTTGAAAAAAGATTAATTTCCGTATCGCGGGCTCGAGAGCGCTAAGGCGCAGGTCTTTTAGCCTCTCGGAATCAGCAAGTCGCGGGTTCGAATCTTACTAAGGATATGGGTATTTGTTCCTTTCTAACATTTCCTTTTCAAGAGGTTGGTGTCAGGAAGGGCATCCGGCAGTTAAACATCATTACCAAATTAAAATAACAATTTTTTAAAACTTTATTATTAATAATACATCAACAAGTAAGCAATTAGATTTAATGCTAGGAAGACGATTATGTGATGTGGGTAGAACTTTATTAATTGAACAATATTATCACAAACAAATTTATTCTAAAATTTCCACAAGCTTATACTGTCGTCTACTCAGAGGGAGAGGAAATTTAAGATTAATTTTTATAAAGATCATTATAACAACAAAAAGTCAACAATTAATCCACGTTTGAAAATAATAGCAGATTCACATTTTTGTAGTATTTTACATTATCAGTTAATTTTATTTGTCCTAGAGGGAAGAAAAACAAATAGTCCTATGCATGCTATAATTTATTTTAAACGTTGTGTTTTACTTCTTTATTAGAATATTTAAAAAAAAATCCTATTATACAGCAATAAGTAATCACTCTGTTTTTCGAACTTCTTATTTCTCAACCTGTTCGGATATCCACTCCTCTTCTCATGTTTTTGCAAATTTCCTTGTCGTTCCATGATGAAAGTGAAAAAAAAAACAACCTTTACATTATAATGAGATTTCACTACGGATTTGTCCCAGGACCTTGAAATTTTATGAAATCGTCTTGTAATGACTTGACTTGAACGGAAAACGCTATGTCGTATCAAAAATAAAATTATTTTAGCGTATTATAACTTTTATTTATTGTATAGAAACTACACAACTACAAACTAAGCTAAAAATCGTTTTATTTGTTCTGTTATCAATGAATTATGTAAAATGAAAGTGGAAATACCTAAGCTCAGTTTGAAGATTATACCTATGTTATTATTGCGTGTATTATTTTGCTGAACGATGGTCACAAGGTAACCGAAATGTAATAAAATATAATTGTTGACAAGAGGTCTGTTTTTTATTATTTGAAAACTATCCACAGGGTTCAATGAAGTTTTGGATTATTCGTATAATAAAATATAGATGAAAAAAGAAAAGAAAAATTGGGCTTTCAGTTTGACTGATTAGCAGTCTTTAGGACATTTGGAGACAGCTTAGGTGTACCAGTTGGCGAGGCAACGAGCGGAAGTCCCTGGTTCGAATCCAGGCCGCGGAATTTTTACTTTCGTTTTCATCGATAATCGAACAGCAGAGTATACACTTCTTTGGCTGGGACGGAAGTAGTGTTTCCACAAAGCTCACCTTACCTAAACAGATACCAAAGGAAATATACTGAGATATTAAGAAGCCTGACGAACCCAAGTGGTCATCCACAAAATGCAAGCAATACATCAAATATTTTTTTCTATCGATATTTAATGAATTTGTATCAAAGCTGGAGCTTGTAGCGATGAAATATCCTCGTGAACTCTTCTGCCTGGCTGATTCTGATTATTTCAGGCACATTTGCCGTAGAAGTCTCTTGATTGGGTATAAACTGTTTACTGATTTCAGCTGCTTGGTTAGAGAGTAGCTGTTGGCTTGTACGTAATAAAACTAATATTATGGCGTTTTAGGGTCAGAAATCGCTAACTTAATAATGCAAGTACGTTGTAATGTAGTACTTTATATTGAAAATTTTTAGCATTGTCTATGTAGGGATATACCATAAATCGGGGATTACATAGTTATATATTTTACGTTGTTACAATGGTGTACTTATATCACGATTTCACTGTACATGTACTAAGAACGTGCATAGAAGCCTGGGATCTATACTACAATGACGATAAATATTTCATAAATTAAAATTTGCATAAGAAAAAATAACAATTTTTGAAAAACAATCCAATTAATTAAACTTTGAACTTTCTGTTAAATGTCCAAACAGAGTTTTTAAAATGAATTAAAACTTTATTTTTAATCTTATGCTTTATTTCATTATTAGAACATTTAAAAAGTACACTAATGAGATAGCAGCGGCGATCCAAACCATTATTTAACTGTTATCATGGACGATTTTCTACCGACACGCTTAAAATAAAGATGATATGTACGTTAAAAGTTTTACCTAAAAGACAGGTGTTAACTTTGAAGAATACAATTTAGCATGACCATCGTCAGCAACCACAAAATCAACATATAATTCAATGTGAAACTAAGCCTTCGCCTAAAATGTAATTAATTAGTGCCACTAGATTCAAGTCAAATCAAATACCATTAATATAACATTTTATTTAAAAATCGAAACCTGTATTAGCTTCCATAAATAAGTGATCATCTTGATAAGAACAGCACACATTATTATCGACTACTCTTAATATCTAATTGCGATTAGCAATTCAAAGCGTTCCAATATCTTATAATTTATTGATTGCAGAGGTGATATAAAATTTAAAGCGAATATATATTGTTACATACATAAATATGCCATACTATCTTAACGAGACCATTTTAACGTGCGCATGATTATTTCATCAGTTTGATGCTAGCTGCATTCGCGCATATATTGACTGCCTACAACCAATTTATCCATTCTAGATTAAAACTGAAAGTTCAAATTATAAAAAGAGGACTTTATTTGCAATGAATTTTCTGTTGACAGCTTATCGACGCGTTACAGCCTTTGACATTATTCTGGTCAAGGCCGAAATATATCGATAACTTGTCAATTTGAAATGCATTGATAGAAAAATACTACTTTTATAGTTTAAATATATCAGCTTATATGACAAAATACGCCCGTTTAGTATAATTAACTTCATGACTATGTAACAGACGCGAGCTTAATTAGGCTTCCATTCCGCCCACCATTCTAGAATATTGGAAAGGCTACATTGCTTGCTCCTCTGTCATCTTAATGTGCATTACACATTTAACTGCTGTAGGTACCCATTAGATATGTCTTGATGCGAGAGGGAATTCATTTCTTAGAACTAACATTAAAATAGACATGAAACAACATAAAACTAACGCAGTTATATAGATTTTTCTTAAACTGTTATAAACACGACGCTTCAAATCATTCAGCGTTATGAATGAAGGCTATTCTAGCAATAAATCTAATTGAAATTGAGACGGACTGTAAGAAAAAAGATCTCACTGCAAGATTTTTTTATTTTATCTAAAATTATATAAACCAATATTTTATGCAATTTTTTTGTTTCCTTTTCTAAAGCTAGGGGAACTTTTAGATTGTTTCAAATTCTAATTCACAAAATCGTGAAATTTTTCAAAATGCCTGAACATTGATATTTTCAATCAATAAAAAGCCTATTAAAATTGTTTTTTTTTATGTAAACAGGTGAAGAGAAAACTTTCATCGGGTGTTCCTCAAAAACCATCTAAAATTTCAATGGATGTTTTGCGAGTTTCGCCTTGGCCGTTGCTATGTTTTTCTTTAGGGTGGAGTTGATGAAAAAAATAAAAAAAAGTAAACTATCCTTTTAAAAAGCTATAAACCATTGGCATTGCTCTGACTTCACCAGATCACGTGACACACCCTTTCATATTTATTTTATTCAAACTGCAAGAGAATCAAGTCTTCTCTACCGTTAAGATATTGGTAATGCATTTTGATAAAGATTATTTCTTGTCATAGCAGTCACCTTAAAGTCCTTGATGAAACTCTAAAAAAATTGAATCGTTTGTTAAATTTACTATTCTGTTCATCCTAAGTGCACATGGAGAGAGAGAGGAAACATGCAAATAATTCGAATTACAATGAACCAAATTACCATCTAAACATTCAGGAGAGATAAAAGAACAAACGTAAAGCGAGTCATAAACATCATTACCATAAAAACGGCAAAAAGAGCATGGATGGAATTTTAATGGCCGTTGAGCTGCTTTGAAGTCGATAGATTTGTGCGCAGTCTCGTGGCCAACCCGTCGTATCGCGGTTTACGTGGAAAGAGCTGCAAGAACGACGGATATTTTTGGCATAAGTGGTGGCAAAAAGACATCCACAACAGTCGCACAGGGAGAAGAGTTACCAACCCACTGACCACTGATGAATCGCCGTATCCGTCGGCGGATGGGTGCGGACTCAACGTAAACTTGATAAATATTCGATTAATCGTGGTTGCTGTCATGGATGTCCATATGACGACTCGGACCATCATCAGGAGACTAAAAGAGAAAAGACTGCGCCCCCATGTCCCGTTGCGTCGATTGCCCGCTAACCGCAAGCCACCGTTGGCCTCAGACGGGCTCGTGCTTGAGAAGAACTACCTGGGGACAAGAGTGGTACCACACGGTTATTCAGCAATGAACCCCGGTTCAGCTCATGTACCGAAGATCGTGCATCCCCATCTGGAAACAAAGTAAGGAGAGATTCAAATCGCTCGATAATTTCTTAGCGGTCTTCATTCTCTTACTTTCGATCTCACGTAATAGAGATGGCAAATTGTCAAAGACCAGGGGCTGAGCATTCTAGCATGTTATTTTATAAAAAGAAAACGTTTATCCGCATATCGTTGCCATTTAGTCGGTAGTTTCCTCAAATATTCCTATGTCTGTAAGATCACACATCAAGGATTTAGTCGCTACTGAAAAACCTCATCTTTGTTTACGCCAAATACGAAATCCTCAGCATGCCATCAAGCATCTCGACTATTTAATTTAACAACTTTACACCGAATTATAATAGCACAAACCAGCCTGGTTATACAACATTGAAACGATATCGCATCTTTCTCTGTTGTGGTCATGTAGCCTTGTAGCCTCGATCGTAATCTTCTCTATCTGATCATCCATATATGCATGTAGTTGCTTTCAACCGATTACATTGCATCAATTCATTCCAATTGGGGCCAATTCATTATGAAATAAATTTCATTCGGGATTAAAAATTCAATTCAATAACCGTTTTGCTATTTTGAGATCCGTATGAGATATGAAATAAGAATTCACAATCATTTAAGTAAGTGTCCATTTCAAAGATTGCTTCAATGCAAAAACTGACATTTTTAGGCTTTGAATTTCAAATAGACAATCTAATGAATAGAGTTAGGGGTCTGTTTAAGGCTACAATCTCATTTGGAGTTGATTATACAGTCATGTTTGATGAGTTCTTATCATGACTTTGCTGTACATAGGAAAGTAGGCCCAGAGGGTTATTATAAAAATAACTGAAAATCATGGCCGTTGAAGTTCTTTATAATCAACCCACACAATTAGCCATGCAAATGAGTCATAATTACATGACCAAGATATAAGGATAATCCTATATCATTCTTATGCTATGATTCATGTACACATTCTAAATATTGACAAGCAAAAGATGCTAAGTTCAACAGGTGAGTTTTAAACTACGAGACCATCATAATTGTCAAATGCAATCGAGCTTCATTCAGTCATAAACAAAATATTAAAAAAATTCAATTTTTTTGCGGATGTAATTATTACGAAAATGAAAAAAGAAGCAACCGACGAATAAACTGTTAGCATATAAGAATGCAAATTTAATCAATTTGTTAAAATGTCTAAAATATTAATAAAAATATAATATTTAAACAAACATTTTTAACACATAACATCATTGTACTTTATAAAACCACGAACAATTCAATGCAATTTCTTAAAAAACAACTTTTCTTAAAAAATCTTCATTCAATAACCGTTTCTGAATAATTCACTTTAGTTGAACTGTCGATGTAGAATTATATTTTCAGTTGCATGGCAATTACACACTGAATATGATGATGCTTAATAATGTTATAAAAATTAGCTGACTAACGTTGATGTTAACAACATGAAAGTTTGATATCAAAAAATTATAGCCTCAAAGTCACTGAAATGCAATCAAAACGTACAGCTACTGACACAGTTAAATAACAAGGTAAAAAACTGAATAAGAAATAAAGATTCAAGCCAGCATTCTCAACTGACAAGCAATAAATAAACAAACATGTTGGTTCCAAACCAGTCATAAAACAACCTTATTGTTTCAAAACTTTTGAGGAACAATGATGTCTGCGTCAAAATTTTATGAACCTTAAGGAGCTGTCAAATTAGGCAATTGGCTTTGCTCTGTGAAGGCAAATATAACCAGCTGCTGGAGGTGGAATCGATCAAGAAAATGGACAAGGTGCCACTTTGTCTTAGGAAGATTTTTGAAGAAGAATGCTACAAAAATTTATTTTTTAATCCAGAGAAAGATGAATGTACAAGCAGAAAATTTGACAAAGAAATCAACGGTTTCTACGTTAGACTTTGCGCTTTGAAACCACAAATCATAAACAACTGACCAAAGTTGCTTTTTAAAATTAGAATTGAAAAACCAATATCGTTATATAATGAGCTATCAAAATTCAATTTAATGTTATTTTTAGAAACAAATGATAATTAACGAGGGAAGATAACATTTTATTTTTTAAACTATCAATTAACAAAAAAATATTCACTGAATAAATGGAGCCAGATACTGTGGACAGACTTCAGAAGAAAAGAGAAGAAACCACTAATCCACATAAAATATGTAATCGGATGATGGATGCACATTTCGGCAGCCAAGCTGCCTTCTTCAGCATCCATCATATTAATTTTCAGGAGAACTTCGAAAAATATTATTATTAATGAAAATAGGAAAGAAAATTCCAAAGCCTGATTCGAATTTTTATTAATTATTTAAACATCTGAATTGTGGCTTAGGATAAACCCTCACTGACCATTCTTGACTTATTCTTTAAAAAATATTCATTGATTCTTATTCCGACAAATACTTCTCTCCTCGGATCATGCTTATCCAACATCCAAAAAAATCAACCTAATCGAAATGTAACCAAACTTTGAATAATCAGTGCCTATCAATGTAACTTAACTTTCCCTATAATCAATAAACTGTTAAATTTTATGTAGTTTTTAATAGCGTATATTCTTAATTAATTAATATTTATTTATTTATTTATTTATTTATTTATTTATCATATGCCCAAAAGGCTAATTTATGAGAGCGTCAATCAATAAATAAGTCGCACAAATGAAACAATGGTTAGAGTAAAGACCTGAAACTTATTTTATTTTTCAACGTAATTATTCTGTCATATTCTATAAATTTTTTACGTCACTCCTAAATTTGCTTATGACGAGGTAGTATTTGTTGAACTGACGGGGGAATTCACGTTGCCCTTGCACAATGGATTCAAAACTTGCCGGAATTCGCTTTGCAAACTTAGCACACAAAACGACTTCTCCGGTTGCGTTACCATTTTCCTATAAACAAGAAACAGCACCTTCTCTCTAGTTCTGAATGGAAATTCTAGGTAGGCTTTTAAAATTTTGAACCTCTCTCTATCTAGCGACGTGCGGAAAGTGATTTTTGTCTTTTAGAGTTTTTTTGAGATATATTATCTGAAATGTGCTCTATATTTTTGAATAACTCTTTACTTGTCTAAATTGGTAAGACAAGATGTTCATTAAATCAACAGCAAACCATTCAAATTTTGACTGTTTAAAAGGTAGAGACAATGCTATAAATTCAAACATTATATATCAAAAAGTTTCAGAAGAACTTATCATCCATTTTTTAATATTACTACTATAATCTTTAGTTATCGATTGTTAATAATCAAGTACAAAAGTTTTTAGCACTAATTAATTTCCGGAATGCTTTTATTTCTCATATTAATTACTGTAATTCCTTTAGCGCGTATCCTCCGTAATGTCTTCATTAAATAATTAGGCAATCAACATATAAAATGAGATCTATAAGGTATATATGAAAGGTAAAAAAATTCTCATTCGTAACAACTAAGAGGATTAGTTGTGCCTTGGCCGGTGCACATTTATTATCACAAGAGAATTAACTCATTCATCGTAAGATCCTTGTCAATCCTGGAGCTTGTAGGAGTTAGTTAAAAAAATGTCTTCAAATTAATCTTTATATATTTATCAACATATCTATTTTAATGTATATCTAGAGATTTCCATCAGTATATATTTCGATAATTATATTTCTATATGTTCAGTCAAGTGCTAGGTATATTGCAACATCCTCTGAAGCGCTGTGCGGATAGAGCCAGATGACGCAAATGTAACATCGATTGTGCTCCTATAATAGGCTTCAGTTTAGGTAAATCAATAAATATTTGGTTATTAAAACTAACACAGCAGTTAAAATTAAGATAAGCAAGGAAAGCACCAACAGAGATAGAAGGTACCTGCAATGCAAACTCAATAAAATTAATAGCATCAACGACATAGCACTTCAATTATCTGTTCTTACATTTTTTGCAGAAATAGTAAACTGGAAAGGGTAATAACCGGCATCACGTTTTGCAATCTTGAAGCGATGCAGATAGCCACGCATCATAGGTGGATGAAGAATGTTCCAAGTTCAATAAACAATAAAGAAAAAGAAAGCAATATATGTAAAATTTATATGGAATAAATATGCTAGCAGAAATCAACAATAACAGCATTCTGGAAAACCACAAAAAATCCAAATAAATGGATACAGGCGTGAATACACGGGGTTGGGGATACTTCCCTCAAGAAAATTAATGAAAAAAACTGGCAACACTTAATATAAAAATCTGTTGTGGGCACCAGGTGACTTCCTTGTACGCCTATTAAATTGTTTCTTTATTGTCTAAAAACTCTCAATTGTTGAAACAAATTTTGACAACCGTTTTTGTGCAACAATTTCTTATCATGATTGTTTCCCCTCTTAGAAGAAACAATCGAACTCTGACGTCACAAACTGCTCCACGCAAACAAAACTTCATAGACATGTAAGAAAATCTGTTGTGGACACTACAAATACACATTTTTGGCCCAGTCGATTGCAATCAAAAGGGGAGGTGCACAACTAGATGTTACAACAGTCCTAAATACAAAATTTCAACATTCTACGGCCTAATCGTTTTTGAGTTATGCGAGATACATATGTACGTATGTACCGACGTCACGGCGAAACTAGTCAAAATGAATTCAGGGATGGTCAAAATGGATATTTCCGTTGAAATCTGAAAACCGAAATTTTTCGCGATTACAATCTTCCTTTACTTCGCACAAGGAAGTAAAAAGGTTGCATAGAAACGATACTATAAAATATCGAAGCCTCTTTAGAATTAAAACTGATAAGTATCTAGCTGCTAATAGTCTCGACTGATCTATAGTGGACAAAAAGAAGATAGCGGTCATAAGCAAAGTGTTCTGATTGCTGCCAGAACTGCTCCATCAAAGAAAAGGAAGTCAGAAACGATGATAAATACAAATATGCAGAGCCATTATCTAAATGCTTGCAACGATGAAAAGAAAAGAATAAAGATATATACAAGAAATATCTCGAGAAATTTGGAGAAATTTTTTAAGTGCCAGCCGGATTGGGTCCCCGGGAAAAATTAAGTGCTCTGAATCAGATGTTGAAAAATGAAGTTTCTATGTGAGATATACATTGAATTTCCTATTTATTGTAAGTGCTTTTTACATCGATCTCCAAGAAGTAAAGCAGCAAGTTTTCACGGATCATATTCATTTGCTTCATTTCTATGCGTCTTGACGGCTAAGTAAGTCCGAGAAACATTTTTAAAACTTTTCATATGGCTGACCCTTGTTCGCAGACTACATGATGTACAGTCAACCAAAGGAAATAATCCACACGAGTTTAATAATTAATATTACATTTCATGCTAATGTGTTGTTTTAATAGCTTTTTTAATTATAATTATTTAAATTTAATAATCTTAATAATGTTAACTCTAAATGTAATATTAAATTATTAAAAATAAATTAACATTGAAACAGTAAAACTTAGATTAAAATTCAAGTGTGGATTATTTCCCTTTGACGACTGTACATTTAATAAATAAGAGAATCCCATCCATTTGAACCATCCAACAGTTTTGAAAATGCCTTTTACGGTTTTTTATCTTATTCGTGATCACTCGGGTTTTCGCCTTTACATTTTCGGTTTCTTAAACAGCTCGAAACATGAATAACGTTACAGTTTCGTCAGATTCACTCCGCACGATACGATCTGATTTGAACCACAAAACTTACAAAAGCAAATACTTTTCCCTGAAGTTTCATACTTGTTGCGCTTCGCAATCACGCTAGTGGAAATATTCAAATTTATAAATCTGCTTTCTGCCGTTTTAACGCTGTACATAAAGTAAACAACTTCATATTTGTGAGTCCTCAGTAACTAAAATGGAAATTCGGAAGTGTCAGCGTTTTAAGCGTGGCTTGAAAATTATGAAAATAAAGAAATATGATATCCTATTTGCAAAATGTCAAGTGCCCGCCGGGCGTTTTTGAATGCAGAATTTGGGTGCCCGAACGAAATTTCAGGTGCTTCGGGCACTCGGGCACCCGCTAATTTCGCACGCTCTATATGACCTAGGATAATAAATAGCGAAATGTTCAGCAGTAGACATAAAAGTGTAGCATTTTGTTCAAGATCCTAATACTCTAGGCATGCGCACAGTAAACGCTCATCCCTTTGAAGAAAATAAGAAAAACGTACACAGAAACGCCTCTTTCAACATTCGATTCGAATTTAAATGCTCATGTTAGTTAATGGCCGTCTCCATATAATAGAAATCTGTATTCCTTGTGTTTGGATGAGAAATTACTCTCTTGGAGTTTTTCTTGATAACCAGAGGTTAATATCGTGATATTTTAATTATAGTCACAGTGCATTTACAATTTACAATGAAGTTAGCGATAAAGAGTTCCCGAGATAGTCTTACATTTCTTATAAGTGTCAAGTCGACAGAAAATGTGACAAGGAAAAAGCCCTTACGTTTGGCCAGCGAAGATAAACAACTCTTAAAATGTGTCTAATTGAAAAATATTCAGAGAGCACCCTCAAGTTCCTTTTCATAATAACAAGAATTCTAGTGAACACAAAGTTAGGTCCTTGAAATGACAAGATTTATGCCATATTGAATTCAACAAAAGCATAGTGCCGAGCTTAAAAGTAGAAAGAATAACTCTATATCAGTCACTCGAGAACAAAGTAATAATTATTCCAGCGGCTGTTGAGGAATTTTATTTTATATACCTATAATTTCTGCATTTTCCTATCTTCAAAATGAAAGTGAAGAGAGAAGCTGTACGTAGCAACAAAATTCTGTCTTCTGTTGGAGCATACGCTAAAAAAACTAATGAAAATCCGCATAAAATTTATGGTGAATATGCACTAGCTCTTGCTAACGGTTTACCTGGTTTAATGAGTTTAAAAAATGCGTAATTTCAACGGTGAGCAAGGTTGACCTAGCGTTTCTGGAAAATGCTGCCAAAGTCAAGATCAATACGGCTGCTGTGATTCTCTGTGGAGAACGGAAGATAACATTGCATCAGCTCAATGAGGCGTTGAGAATTTCATGTGGCAGATCATCTTCGTATGATCCGTGTTCGTGCCCGATGGGTACCACGTTTGTTGACTCCTAAACAAAAGGTTGTACGAACATGTCGTGAGGTGCTGCGTCTCTTTGCTAATTGAGGATGTGTTTTTGTGGAATCAGTTGTCGATGGTGACGATTCAAGACTGATCATTAGGATCCCGAGGGAAAGACAAGCCAGCACTGTATGGAAATCATCAGTTTTTCCGATAGAAAAAAAGGTAAATTTCTTCCATCTGCAAGAAAGAAATCTTTAACAACACAAAGTTTCCCCACAGATTACAAGAGAATAAAATAGATCTGTGCTAAAGATTCCGAAGAGTCAAATTGCAAAGAAACGACCATAAGTTCATCGGAAAGGGTAGCAATATAAGACTTCATCATGACAATACAAGACTTCAGGTAGCAAATACTGTTATGAAATATTTGGCTAAACTCAAATTCTACGGTATATTATACGAGGGTGGGCTGAAAAGTAATGCCTCCATGGCTGTAACTTTTTTATTTTTTAACCGATTTTCAAAAATCTTTTTGTATCTGATACTCACATTTCTCATCTATGTAATGCACTATTCACTTTTCGACATAGTCCCCATCCCTTTCCACGCATTGTACCAACGCGTGACTAGTCGGGTGAACCCGTCGGAGTGGAATTCCGAAGTTGTCGTCGACACGAGGTGGATCCTCTTCTGCAGCACGATAACGCCCGTCCGCACACGATCGCCACACATCAGAGGGGGTTGCAGCGCCTACAGTTCAAAGATGAAAAACTGCAGTTCAAAAATGAAAGACTCTGCACCTTGCGACTTTCACCACTTCCCAAAGAGGAAAGAGCACCTTAAGGGGCATGAGTTGCGTTCTGACGACGAGGTGAAACCTGCCGTTCGGTCTTGGTGTCGACAACAACCCCGGAATTCCCCTCCGACGGGTTCACCCGACTAGTCACGCGTTGGTACAATGCGTGGAAAGGGATGGGGATTATGTCGAAAAGTGAATAGTGCATTACATAGAGGAGAAATGTGAGTATCAGATACAAAAAGAATTTTGAAAATCGGTTAAAAAATAAAAACGTTACAGCCATGGAGGCATTACTTTTCAGCCCACCCTTGTAGTTCTGTTCTAAACGACGTGGTCATCCTTTTGAGAACTTAAAATCAGTATTAAAAAAAAGATGTGAAACAATTCTGAAGGACCTGATAACCAACGGCTAAAAGACAAAAGGAATCACACATCCATGTGGCCGCCACGCGGAATCGGTATAAATTCCTGAGACGTCATCTTGAGGATATCTTAAGGATGAAATGTATCGCAATAAACGAGAAATGTAATTCAACGTTTCTACCGATCATCGGATTTTTATCATAGCTCTTCTTCTCCTGTTACTGTGTTTCTTCCTGTGTTTTTCTTATAAAAATTCTCCACAAGACCTTCTTTTCACTTGTGTTTCGTCTACTTCAACCAGATCTAAATAGCTTAACAAGACCTTCGTTTTCATCTGTGTTCCGTCCACTTTATAAATTGTATTTATCCATATTGGGTGACTTGCATTTATCAATTGTTTTTAATATTTAATTTTATTTCTATTTCCTTTAATTAAAATGGAGTTACTATTTTTTAATTAATTATACAATATTACAACTCCTACTCTTATATGAAATGTAATTCTATTGCTGTAGTCATGCAATCAAATGTAATGACTTGATGCAATCTTAACTGTATAAAACCGTACAAAGTTTTCATTGAACGTCTAAAAACAAAGTTTTCGTCAAGTATCTGATGATAGTATGAATAAAACTTATGCATAAAAGTAACTTACATTTTATATAGTGCGGAGAGTTTAACGTAAGAACTCAACTATAATATAAAGCTTATTTTTTTTTTATTGGAAATCTAATTTAAGATCGCATTCATCCTTAACTGACAGGGCTCATTTTACATTTTTATATCTGTCAAAAAAAAAACTGAATGGCATTAAAATTGATATTACTTCTAAAATCGATGCTTTCTCAAATGATGTATGATTGTAAAAACGTAAAACCTAACATTGCTTTGATATATCCCAACTGCATTTTTCTTTTAAGAGGAGAAAAAAAAGAACATCCAACTCTGAGTGAAAGGGGTTTTGGTTCGAACATTTGTCAGAGACCGAAGTGGTTCTAAATTGCAAGCGTTTGGGTGGGTGGAGTCGTGTGGATGGAGTCGAGTTGTTCTAAGCTGCTGTCACCAGAGAGGCATGAAACCCTGTGCAGAAAAGGAAAAGGCAAATGGAAGGAAAGGGTTCAAAAGATCACTCCCACAAGCGAACAAGACCGCAGTGGGAGAGACCAAAGGGGTTCCCCCCGCCCTCCCTCCTTTTCTCAACCGCCTCTCGCAATCGGAACACACAAACACTTTCTTCTTGGCCGCCCAACGCGAATCGCGCTCGCAAAACCAGAGTCAGCGGCAAACGCCAACCTTTAATGGACAGTTTTAAGAACTAAAGAGTTGGTTAATGAAAATATAACAAAAGTGCTTCTTATATTATATATCGAAAAAGTTTTAAAGATCAAGATGAGCTATCGTCGAATTTTTAGCTATCAGCAATTTCACATTTTAAACTTTGGAAAAGAACTAATGATTCATAACCAATGTCTATTTTTCTTCAATATTAAACAGTTGTGTACAATTAAGTTGCATTAATTATAAAGACATTCCTCAATATAATGAGTTTTAGGCTTTTAAATAAAAAGTTTCATATTTTGAAGTAACTTTTCTTCAAAGCCGCTTAATTTGAATTATGGTCGCTTTAAATTCTTGGCATTAATTCATGAAAATAATTATTTTAAAAGTAAAACTACAAAAGTTGTTGAAAACTCAACAGTTATCACTTAGGAATGGAAAGTTCATGTTTCCTCTCAAAACATTTTTCGGCATTTCGGAACGAATTCTTCCATTAACACTTGGAGCCTGCATTCTTCAGCAAATTTTTCGCTTCTAATCACAAGGAATTCATCGCGCAGATATTTATATCACCACTCAGCTTATCTAGGATTCTTCCGATGTCTCAGGCACAGAATCTCCAAATAAGTTACTTTTGTCGGACTTTGCTATCTCGCTAATCTGAGGATTTGTTATATGAGGGTCGGACTGAAAGTTTGAAAGTTCAACGACAAAATTTGCATGTCCAAAGTTTTCACTGCAGAGAATCTATAACCAACTGTCGAAGCAAGAAGCTTATTGATCATGTGGTATCTCCGCAACGAAGTTTCGTACTTTACCACTACACTTTTGGCAACCAGGAACCTGAATCCGCGTATTCTTTTCATTCGGGAGTTCAAATAGACTACCTGGTGCCAGATCTTGACTGTATGGCGGATGAGCGAAGTTACAGATCTTGACTGTTAGGTTAGGTTAGATTAGGTTAGGTTAGGTTTGGAATTGATTACAGTTAGGTATTGACTGTCCGCCCGGACGTGTTAGATGTCTTGAAGATGGATAGTGTAGTTTCGGTCGCTTTTCCTTCAATTTCGCAAAGACTTTTGTGAAAAAGAACTAAAGTAAAGCAACTGCGAATACACGTACTATACGAAGGAAAACGTGATCATCTTACGGCTAGAGCTTCTGCTGTGTCTAGGCTTCGCTTCATTTAGAAAGGCCCAATCCTCATCACCTTAATCAGCTTCTTATTAAATTTGTCAAATAATTAACTCGTTTTTTTTTGTTTTACTTTCAAGATACATGTATCCAACGAGTCCGTAGCTTTCTGAGATGATCGTGGTGGATCTTTCCAATGCCTAGGGATGTCTAAATATCAAACACTTACGCTGTCTTCAGTTATGGCTATCTCTGGGAGCCCTTCACGAAACTCATAGCTTAGATAGGCTCGCACATGATGAATTGTATTGAATTTGGTCCATAATTCTGATGACGGGGCTTAATCTCCAAATGCATTTTAAGCCTTCCACCCACTATGACTTTTGTTATGAAAATCGTAGAAAATCATGGTTTGAAAAGTTCCATATTCAAATCCCATTGTTTGGATGAGAGTAACTTTAACTTAAAACCAAAAATTATTGAGGAAAAATAAAACCTGATTTGCGCTTAAATCTGAAATGTCGTCTAAGTTACACATAGCTGGGGGCTCAAAAATTTCATTCTGACCTAATTTAGCTAAAACTCATTAAGATTTGGCATTTATGAACTCTAATAATAGTTTGGAGAAATTATTATACTTTTTCCTTTGCAACAACTTCAAGAATTAATTTTGAAAATATCAATATTATAGTTGAAAAGTTCAAAAGAATCGACATACAAATAAACGTGGTCACGGTATGCAAATGCCAAGTTTAATTAAAAAGTAAGTCTCACATAAAATTTTAATTAACCTGTCTACTAGATTGCAATTTAAATATTAATCATTTAGGCAAACGACTTGAAAAAATATTTAATATTGTACTTCATTTCCTTAAAGTCAACTGAAAAACAATGACAAACAAACCCGGTGAATAAAGGGACTTCTTCCTTGCTCGGTTGTTATTTCCCAGTGCCGTAGAATTAATAAATGAATGCAACAATCGAACAAATGAATCATGTATTCGTATTAATTTGCGTGATTCCAAACAACAAAGAAGGCAATAACATCCCTGGCCAGGCGGCAAGTGTTGCGTTTAGATTCAGCATCTAATTGGAGGAACATCGCCTGCACACTTGGCGAAGGACGAGTGCCCCTGTGAATGTATGTATACGCGCGCGCGCGTGTGTGTTTATGGTCACGGAAATTGTCAATCAAAAGGGAGGAGGAGGATGAGGAAAGAGGAACGAAAAAGTGAAAGAAAATTTTTTCCAAAACTCTCGACCGTATGAATATTTTAAAAGATGCTTTCCAGTTGTTATTAACTTCCGGGTATTCCTGTTAAAAAAAATCTTGAAAATGGCGTTAGACTTGTCCCGTGGGACATGGGGCCTCCATTGATCTCGGGAGGCATTTGAGATCACGACACCACCAGGTTACAGTGGATCGTCGTTCCGGATGCCCGGTTGCACAATTCACGTACCTCTGAAGATGTTTTCCTCTTTCTTCTAAGAAACAAAACATGTTTATTACTCTAAATTTATCTAAAGTAGCTTCTTGGTTTAAAAAAAAACCAAAGACAGCAGAGTAAAAGTTGTTTTTATCTGTTTAAAGCAGAAATCCTTTAAATGCGTTCTTAATGGAGAACTGCTGATACATTTATATTTAAGTTTCAAAACTGGTTATAGAAAACTGGTTATAGAAAAATATTTTACATATATAATAATGAAACAGCTCTTATAATCTCCATAAACTATAATCTCAAGACAAAGTGCTCTTCTTATAAAATCAAGACGGCAAAATCGGTATATTGTAATATTTGTATCTGAAGAGGTTTGAGATTATAAACACGTGGACCGTAGCATATTGAATTACTTCTCTCACAAAGAGATCAATTACAACTCGATCCACCTATTCGATATAGTTCTCCCTTCAGCTGCTTGCACTTGCGTCACCGGATATCCGTGTAATAATATCCTCATTGGTGGAGCCTTGGAACTTCATTAATAGCACCGGATTTGTGACTACCCTCCGCAGATTGCGTGGGGACAATTCCAAAGAAGGGAAATGGGTGAAAGGTGTTTTCTGCAGCACGGCAACACTCATCCCACCATGTTCATCCCCCTTCTGGTAATCATTACCTGTACAACTCTTGCGAAATCCCTGAGCAGGCATCATTTCGCAAACTTCGTGAAGTGCAGGCAGCAGTCTATGATAGGTGTAGACATACATGACGCGAATGTATACGGCTCCAGATGAGGCTATAGGCAGATGACGCAAATGTATATAGTTGAAGGATGATTATATTGAGAAGTCGATCTATCTACCGACTTATAACCGATCTGATTGTGTGGAAACGAAAAAGTGTGATTCAATATGATGTGCCCCTCGTAAACGAAGAACACGAGATTAAGTTTTA
Source organism: Rhysida immarginata (assembly GCA_023313115.1). Taxonomy (NCBI): domain Eukaryota; kingdom Metazoa; phylum Arthropoda; class Chilopoda; order Scolopendromorpha; family Scolopendridae; genus Rhysida; species Rhysida immarginata. Next base: position 4,770,422 of record JAHWFO010092776.1, on the reverse strand, counting down.
TGTCACATATTCTTTACTTTAATGTAGTCCTAGTAAATTCCACGGCTTAGACTCGTACAAGGGAACTTCGTGTTACCGTCCCTGGTTCGAAGTAAACAAAATTTAGTCTGCTAAAAAGTAAAAAAAAACTTTCCATGGCAGTTTATTTAATAAATTGTCACGCTTATATAAGGAACTTTTTATTTAATTCTAGCTCAGATGCTATATTTGAATCATAACTCTTGATGATTCAGTATAACTTTTAGTCATAGGTAACCAAGAGTCGGCTTCCAAAGACTAAAATAAGAAAACTCAGACTTCGTAGCATACGAAAGAAGATTACTTTGAAAACATTTCATTATTCCAAGCAAAGAATGAATGGTAATCTAAATACTAACATCGCAGCCAGGGTGACTCAAATGAAAGTTAACATTTCGTAGTTCGATATAGCAAAAAATATTCATCAGATAATCATGAAATTTTGGGATTGGCTTAATTACATGATGGGAATCTTTCCCAGAGCAAAAAAAATTAGTTACAAAAATCACTTAATAGAGGGCGCAACCAAAGTCATGCCTGTTTAGCATGTCAACGAATATGACTTTGACTGCATAACAGAAAGTGCTGGCACTGCTCTTACCAATTGAGCTATTGCGTATATGAACCGCCATGCTGTTAAAAGATATCCAACTGGACTTCCATGAAGCCATCAAGCAGCTCAATCGGCAAAGCAGGCCCCGACTGGCAAGTCGGGAATCATTCTTACCCTTAAACTATCAAATAAATTGATGAAATTTAACTCAAACAGAAGATAATAATTTAACTGAAAAAAACTTCTTCAAATACATCTTGAGAGTCGGGCCTACTCTGCCGATTGAGCTGCTTGGTGGCTTCATAAATGTCCAATTGGATATCTTGCACCAGCATGGTGGTTCATACCCGCGGTAGCTCTATTGGTAAGAGCAGTGCCAGCGGGTTCGATAGGCATTGTCCCTGGTTCGAGTCCAGGTCGCGAAATTTTTTCCTTCCCTTTTCTATTTGTTATTGAGGTAAATTGTTTTATCAAATTGGTGAAACTGTTACTGAAGCTTTGCGAAAATTTCATTCTTTGAAGCATGCACGAAAAGGTCCACTCACAGGCAAAATGATCGTGAAATTTGAAGAAGCGGGCTCATTGGTTGTTTAGCCAGGAAGAGGACAAAAACGTGTTGATCCTCAGATGGTGGATGATCCTCGACACAAGTGATGGAGGACAGGATGTCAAATTTCATGGGCGTATTGCAGAGGTTGTAGACTAACCTAATGCAACTGTCCACAGGATTCTTCAAAAAAGTTTACATCACTATTGTGTGGTCCATTGCTACACCCTGTATTAGTGGTTTTTGGAACTAACTTTTTATTACTCTGGAAAAAAATTCCCATCATGTAATTAAGGCATTTTCAAAATTTCATGATTTTCTGATGAATAGTTTTTGCTGTAACGAGCTATGAAATATTAACTTTAATTTGAGACATCCTGTATTTCTAAGGGATGTATTCGGCAAGAATAGCAAGAAACCACTAATCCACATCAAAATTTTATTCGAACGGATGCGCATTTCGGCAGCCACGTTTTGTACAGATCAATTCCTTGTATACGCTGACGAAGGCAGCTTGGCTGCCGAAATGCGCATCGGTTCGAATAAAATTTTGATGTGGATTAGTGGTTTCTTGCTATTCTTGTCGTTCCGTGTCCACAGTGTCTGGCTCCGTTTCTTCCTGGATGTATTCGGCTTAAACATTGTATGCGTTTTCTTTATTCTAATAGATAGAATAACTGAAATAAAAACGATTAGGCCTCTATTACGTTACTACACTCCAAAATTTTTATAAACAATATTTTAACTTGCAGACTCGTACATCAAAGCATTAGCTTTGAAAATAAAGTTGTGCAGAACGGTTCTTTGCCTAAGCAAAGTCGGCTTAAGCATTAAGGATATTAATCCAAAACCCTACTTGGATACGAGAGGTGCGCTCCTCAGGGAGATCAGGAAAAGAAAATCCTAGCACTGCTGACATTAGAATGGAAATCTTCGAAGAGTCACTTAGATAAATTTTTCTTCCACCCACTGTATCTATTTTAACTTAAGAGAGTTCCATAATAGATATAATGAAAGCTTGTTGGAATGTATAACTTGAGATAATGCCGCTATAATGTTTAATGCGAATTTTATGTAGCTGTGTATTTTTAACAGACTTCAACTTTTTAACTTACATAAGAAGGAAAATGAGCTAGATATATAAATATTAATTAAGTAAGTAAATCTTATCACGTAAATTTAAAAGATAGAGTATAAAGGTCGATTGCGAATATTATTAATTCTAGTGCAAATGGAAATCATTGACGAGCTTCGTGTCCTATTTATCTTGGGCGAGTTCTTGTAAATGACTTGTCGTAGAGCAACCGATCAGTGGGGGATCGGGTGGCGATGGTGGCGGCATATTGTTTCCAAACCAAAAGAGGAAATCAGTCAACTGGCCAAACAAACAGCGTCAGTTGGTCCTGCTGCAATGGCTGCAGTTTTAACCTGACTTTTATCCCCTCCTGTCCATTGTGTTCATAAATTGCCTGGCTACAGCTTCGGGGCGAACTGTTGCTATTGCCACGGCTGCAACCCTCTTCTGATGACCAACAGCAAATGAATAATTCATGTTCGAGCGGGAGAGTCCAAAATTGCGGAAAATCAGAACGAAATGCCCAAAGCCTACTTATTAATGTACGAATGCTGATTGAAAGCAAGTCCGTAATTAAACTATTTTCGGCTTGCAAAGATTGCGATGAAACTTTAGCGAATGATAAGAAGAAAGAAAGAAAGAAAAAAAGAATCCTGGAACCCTTTTCCCGAGATTATGCTTTTGAGAAAGAGGAGCGAAAAATCTTCAAGTCATTCCTTTGAAAAACGACCTGAACTAATAAATTCGATCGACAAACCGAGACGAATGAAGCAATATTATTGAAGCTGCAGTTACAGTTTCTTATCACGGAATATCCTAGCGACAACAACCTTATTAAGTCGGTAATCTAGTCGGAAGCCGAACAACGTATTTGTTCGGTTACCAATTAAACTCCATGCTTAACCTGTAAATATTGCAGCTGTCAGAGTAATACCGATATATTGTGAGGTTTGTTCTCTTTGGTCACAGGCCGGGCTTAGCGCAGTCGAGGTGAAAACGTGAACCAGAACCAGTCTCTCTCTCTCTCTCTCTCTCTCTCTCTCTTTCTCTCCACGTGGCTCCACTGTGATTAATATCCCTGTTCATTACCAACCGGCGCCAACCCCGTAACTACCGGTCTGGATTAATATCCTTTGCATTCATTTTCACGTGCTAAATTGAATTACATTTATTCTAATTAAAACTTGAAGTTTACTACAAATTCTTGACATTGTGTTTCAAGCCAACTTCCGAAGTAGGGAAGAAGGCGAACGAAAGGTGTTAGCAACATTAGAAACCTAAAATCCAAATCCTAAACAAAATTCTGTGTTCTCTAAGAACTTCGCAAACGCTACATTTTACAAATAAATTTTTATAGTAGAGCGTTCCGGGATAACTTGTTTCATAATTTTTAAATTTTACCTTATAAAAAGTCATTAATTGAGTTGTCATAAATTATTATAACTTCATTAATAAATATAGTATTCCAACTATATCAACCAATATATCTGTTTTAGTCTATAAGCAACCATGTATGAGGATCGATTTGTGTGCTTTATACCAATTTGCAGACAACTGATGCCTCAAAACGAGCCAACAATTTAAAAATCTTGAAAATGTATTAAACAGTTTTTTTTAATCACAAGTCACGCATTTTGCACCTTCAAATGCCGTATAAATTTATAGTAATCAAAGAAGCCAGAAAGGAAACAAACTGTAAGGGCTGTTGGCTCTTTTTGAAAATGCATATTTGAAATGCGTCAATGACTAATAAAACTGGCCTACATCTCTGCTGAGGTACTTTTAATGATTTTACACACAATTTCAGGGCAATGATTTCAAATATGCACTCAAAGATTATGTCACAATTTTCAACAAAGAATATTTGTTTACTGTTTATGTCAAAATCTTAAAGACCCAAATTCTATTTGTATACTCGGCTGCTGTAAGTGGTACCTCCAATCAACTATTTACTTAATAGGTGGCATAGGGAGGTTTGAGGCAATGGGTGGGGCCAATTTCCTTAGAATTTTGTTTTTAAAGATCAATTGCATGTTGGTCTATGGCATTTTTCCTGCACGGAACAATTTGTGACGTCACTGTTTGCGATGCCGATTGCTAAGGTTAAGTGAATTTTTCTACCTGCAATGCAAACAAAAGCAGACAGAGAGCAAATGCATTTCTTTAGCGAAGTCCAACGAGAAAGACAGGCCCCGGCGCGGAAAGTCACCTTACCATACAAATCCGAGTACCAATGTAACCTTCATTGTTTCCATCTTGGATTTTAACAATCGATATTTTTTCGTTTGTTCGAAACAATGAAGGGTGGATTGTTGGCCGGACTACTATGATCAGGTGACTTTTCCGCACTGGGGTTTGTCTTTCTACGTGAGATACCTGGGGCCAACGAAATAACGGGCTCCAGCGCGGAAAAGTCACCTGATCATTTTAGTCCGGCCAACAGTCAACACTTCCTAAAAAGAAAGCCTGTGCACTGAAAAATCATACATTGTTACATCATCATAAAAAGGCATTGTTAATCGTAGTTCTACCAATAATAAACCCTAAATTATGACTACTTATGACCATGTAACAATGTATGAATTTTCAGTGCACAGGCTTTCCGGATGGATTTCCAGCTCGCATCTCCCTCTTCCAGGAGACTAGCTGATTGGAATGAAAGGATGATGGTGAAAATAGACAAACACAAACATCCATGACCTTGGCGGGATTCGAACCCGCAACTCGCTGGTTACGAGAGCGGCAAGACCCGCGCCTCAACGCTCTCGGCCACCGAGCCGGCGCACAGGCTTTCTTTCTAGGAGGTGTTGCAACAGTCCAAGCTTCCTTATTTCCAACAAACGAAAAATGTTAATTGTTAAAAGCCAAGATGGAAGCAATGAAGATTACATTGTTATTCTGACTAGAATGGTCAGGTGACTTTTCGCGCTGGCGCAACGCCTCCTAAAGATAGGCCTGAGCGCGAAAACGACAGACATTGTTACATCATCATCAAAAGACACGTTTAATCGCATTTCAGGGCTTTTTATTGGTAGTAATGCGATTAAACGTATCTTCGAATGATGATGTAACAATGTATGACGTTTACGCGCTCAGGCCTTATCTTTAGGAGGCGTTGGCTGGGGAACGCCTCCTATAAACAAAGCCTCCGCACTGAAACGTCAAACATTATTACATCATCATACATCGTCCTTTGTTAATCGTATTTCTACCAATAATTATTATAATAAGCCCTAAATTTGGTCGACTTATGATGATATAACAATGTATGACATTTCAGTGCCGAGGCTTTCTTTATAGGAGGCATTGGCTGGGGCCAGTTATATCGTTGGCTAGTGAGATACCCGAGGCCTACGAGATAACAAGGCTTGGAAGCGAAAAAAAAGTCACCTGACCAACTGGGTGCTAGCAACAATCCAACCTTGATTGTCTCCATCGTGGATGTTAACAATGAGTGTTTTTCCGTTTGTTGGAAACAATGAAGGTTGGATTGTTACTAGCACCCCAGTGTTGAGGTGACTTTTTCGCTACCCAAAGCCAACTATAAAGACAACGAGGTCAACGAGATAACAAGGCCTGGGCCGAGTTTTTGGACTTGAGATCGCAGTTTAATAAGCAATGCTCATACGTCAAAATTGCATCATATAAAAGCAATTAAAATTGTTAAATTATCCTTTAACAATGAAGTTGACGTCACTTCGCTGTTAATTACATTGCGGTCAAATGTCCAAAAACTCGCCCCTGGAAGCGGAAAAATCACCTGACCATCGGTGTGCTAGCAACAATCCAACCTTCATTGTTTTCAACAAAAGGAAAACACGGATTGTTAACATCCAAGATGGAGACAATGAAGGTTGGATTGTTGCTAGCACACCGATGGTCAAGTGACTTTTCCGCGTGTGATACAAGGTTAACGAGAAAGACAGGCTCCGGCACTGAAAAGTCACCTGATCAAGATAGGTCTAGAAAATGTAAACTTTCATTGTTTCCATTTTAGATTTTAACAATTAGTATTTTTTCGTTCGTTGGAAACAATGAAGGTTGGATTGTTGCTAGACCTATTTTGATCAGGTGACTTTTCAGTGCCGGAGCCTGTCTTTCTCGTTAGCCTCGATTGTGATATTATTGACGTGCCCAAGCCAAGAGAAAATTTTAAAAACGAAAAAATAAAAATGAATAAAATTGATTGAATAAAAGGGTAAATTCAACAGATTCCGCATTTTCTCTTTCATTTCGTGCTAATGCTAACAGTTAAATGATTTTATACATAATTTTTCAATGAAGTTTTTTTTTTCAGTGGAGGCCTTTTTATTTGGATGATTTGTTAGTTTTGGAATAAATCATCACAAAAAATTTATCTTTCCATTTTTAAAACTGCCATTAATCCTCATTTATTTTGGAGCAAATCTTTAATTAGGTAACATGTATCTAAAGATTCCTGTTTTGCATAAGGAATGAAAGTTGTAATGTTGGACCTTTAGACTTAATGAAAGAATGCAGCTGCTTAAAAGAAAGTTCGCGTATTTCAGTATCAAAAGCATTGACGATTTGAATTTTTTTAACTTATTAAAAAATTTAGGTGATGCAAAAAAGTTTCTTCAATCTCTGATTGGGAAACAAAATGAAATGTTCGCTTTAACTTGCTTAGCATTCAAACTTTCTCCATGATTAACCATTAACAGTAATGATAAAAGAGACCAGTTTTTTATGGGGGGAAAACTGACTTCATTGTCGAAATAAACGTGTTTTTTGGATTAGACATCCTCAAATTAGATAAGACCATGTGTTATCTTGCAGTCAGTAAAAATGATGAAGATCAGTGAATGATCCTTATTAAAGTCATAAATAATAAAGAATTCGATAAAAGTAATTTACGAAACGAGAAACTGAAATTATTTATAATTCAAACATCGTATGTCATAATTTCACTAAGAATTTCTCTGAAATTTAAGAACAATTAACTTCTAAAAATATTTGCCCTGTACAAATTAAGAAAGGATGTCATATGGTTGCTATGGTCGATGTCAGTTGCTATGGTGTTATCGTGAATAATATTCATCCACGAATGTCTAATACGATCATAAAACTAAACTCCCATTAAATAAATATTGAACTCCAATTTTTCTTGATTAAAAGCGGTTATTACAATTTACCCACGGTAAATATCGATAATTTGTAATAGAGCAAATTATAAAACGGAAATTACACGAACTTCCCGAGTTAGGTCGCGTGAGACAGAATGGAACATCAATTATTATTCCAAGTGAAAAACGTATATGGAACCGAAAATATACATCTTTCGTAAGATTAGTGAAAAAAAAATCAAACTGCAAGATCGCAGGGATTTTAGGAATTTAGCTCGAGTTCTAAAACGACCGAAATTTTTCAAACTTTAAAGGCCTATAATATTTATTATAATTATTAATTTAACTTCTTCATTAAGCTTCCCGGTTTGAAGTGCCTAATGGAATTTTCAAACTCAAATTTAAGGAAAAAAGACATTATCAGCGAGGAGGAATAAAAAAAGTTATTGGCAGATTTCCTAGAATAACTAATCAGTGTTAATGAACGACTACAACCTTTAATTGTCTAAATATCCTCATCTGAATTGGAAATTGGTGTTCTGTGTTGAATTATAGGCGAAGTTATTAATACATCATCATGGAAGAGCTCATCGTGGTTGGGAATGGAAGGGTTATGCATGTTAATTATTCTCTGATGATGCAACGCAGCAAAAGACTGTGAATTACATTCAGGATTAGTGGGGTGATTCTAGCTCTCGACCAGCGCTGGCTGTATGAAAATTAATGCCCTGCTGCTATCTCTGCGGAATGAATTTAATGATCTATGAGAGAAAGAGAAAGAGAGAGAAAGAGAGAGAGAGAGAGAGAGAATGTTTTTCTCCCCCTCCTTGCTCAGCGAAGCTCAACTCAAGAGGGACTAAAAAAATGTCTTAAATTCTGCCGGAGACGCATGAATGGCCAGCATTAATAATGCACGCCTGCCAGAGCTCAAAGGGAACCCTAATGAAAAATAGACGGTCTCATCAGGTCCCCCAAATGAATTTCAGCACTTGCCTTAAAACCTATTCTATGGAAGCAATCGATGCATACACTCGATTCCACCAAGTTTGTATAGAAAATGAAACGAAAGAATAATAATAAAAAAGAGCTTCCATTCTCATCTAGGGGAGTGGAAGTGTTTCCCTATTCAAATTTTTTATTTTTTTTCTTACCTTCAAATAGTTTTTAAATCTTATTTTTTTCGGCTCTTTCCATTCACATACCCACAGTTAATAAATTTTCTATGAAGAGATTCTGTAAGAAAAATAATGCAAGCAAAGAATGCATTTTACTTTTCTCTCTTCTTTCTATCCTTTTGATCCTGTGCATGTATGTATCTATAGACTTTACACCACGACGATCGAATTAACATAAAAAAGGCATAATAAGAAAGGAGCTGAGAAGGAAAAGTCTACCGACTCGACACCTCACCACTACGTATAATAACGATGGCTCAACACCGTCGTAAGAGTCGATATCGTCGAGGCATTACGGTGTTTATTAGCTTTCTCGGAAAACCTATAAATGAACGATGATAATTCAGTGTCCATTAAGATAACCTTTGTATGATAATATGGAGTGGGTGCTCAGAATAGGCGACACGCAAGTCCGACCAGTTGTTAGATTGATACGGAGGTAGGAGGGGGTTTTGGCGGGTGGAGGTTTCCCTCCAACTGATGACGGAATTAGCTCGTACTCTCTCTCCACGACGACCTCCCATCCCTTTTCCCTCCTCTCTCACACACACACACACACTCGGCCGCCCGCCCGCCGCCGGATATCATTTACATGTTGTTTATTCAGAATGCAGCCACTATTGGAAAAATGATGACACTGCCATCGGATTACCATTTCCGAAAGTACTTTCGGTAATTACGCATTCTTCGTAACTACGCCGATAATGAGATGAGTTAACTGTTAATAAATTCTCCTGCTCTGAATGGACAATTTGTTACCCGAAAATCCTGCCGCCATCAGGAGCGCTCTTGTAAAGAAAGGATTTTCACGGCTGTGAATAATTGAAAAGGCGTGTTGAGGCAACCAAAGCAAATTGAGAGAGAATTTGAAATTGAAAGTGCGACAGCAAGTATATTTTTGGGATACTTTGTTGGAAAATAAAGCAAAATCGGAGAGGGGGAGAGAGAGAAAGAGTGAAATTTGCTGCACTGGACCTGCAATTATTTTAATTGATTCAGAGTCAATCCTTTGGAGACGCGATAGCAGGCCGTAATTAAATTACGCTGAGTTTCCTTTCTATTTACTACACTTTGAATAATATTGTTTACGACCTACATATAGATACGGGTAATGGAACTATCTCATCAAGTATACACGGGGAGACGAGCAGACTAACAGCTTTCAGCAGGAAATTACTGGGTTCCACTAACCAGGAGAGATTTCTGAATTCATTACTCTTAATAGAAACGAACTGAACCCCCTCCATCGCCTTTTTTTTTCTCTGTCTCCGCGTTGCTGGTGCAATCATTATTAATATTACTGCTATATCACGAAAACCAGCTTGTTACAAACAATAAATTTCACGGGATATCTGATCTTTTTAAAATTAACTTCGTTATAAGCTCCATCTCTCTCTCTCTAGTCGAGCTAACAGAAAATTATGGATCCACTTTTGAAAGGTCAGAAATAATGACGATTAATTTTCTGTATTCGTACCAGAAGCCATTTATTTTAACCAATTCAGATTTAAAAAAAATTGTAGTCCAATGCCATTAAATTTCAAATTTGATACTTTTTGAGAAATTAAAAAAAAACATCAACTCTCGTTCATCAGTTATCAAATAAGGCCCGTCAATAAGTATAAACTCAGTTTTGTTTACTTTACAAATATGACACAGTGCAATGCAGCAAAATTTGAGTGCATATTTATGCCTAAAACAATATACTACACTAACTTGACATATCAGTATTTTGAATATTTGTGTATTAAAAAAGTAATCTGTGAGCAATGTAGACGCCCAAATACAATGTCCAGAAAATATAAAAACTCACTATTCAGAAATAACAAATCAACTGTTTAGATGTGTCAATTAGCAAATATAGTGTTGAATAATCACATTCATCAGTAGTATTATATAAATGCGTATTGTATTGAACCTGTGGGTTTTGTTTGACAGGTTTAAATGATCCATGAAAGGGGTAAACTTGACGCCTTAGAGACCAAAAGGTTTTCCATAAGAGCCATTGCTTACAGTACCACACATATTGTCCAACATTATTTGTAATTGCATGAAAACTATGGAAAAAAGAAATGATCGGGAAGGCGACAAAAGTTGACAGTACGACAAAAACGCAATGGTGTAAACGCTTTGAGAAAAAAATACGACACCCTATCGTAAGTTAGAAAGAGGATTATATTAGAAAAGACAAGATGGAGGTGGTTCATTGATTGTAAGGGAGGGATTCGGCTGGCACGGTACAATTCCATTAGCTTTTCTGAGTGAACGAATAAATGCTGTAAATTTTCAAAAGAAGCTAGAAGAACTGCTACTTCCAAACGCCAACACAATTATAGGCCAAACGTTTTTCAACAAGACAATGCACCTACTCATATAGCAAAATGATCTAAAGAGTGGCTTGAACGAAAACAAATCAACTTTTGGATTGGCACGTTCGCCGAATCTCAATTGCAAGAGATTACGTTTGGGGCTGTCTTGCAAGAGAAGTGTATGCTAATGGAAAAGTTTAAAAGCAGATATAACTTCAACCTGAAAACAAATTCCAGAGACTGTTACATGAACTGGTACAATCAATGCCAGATCAATTGTTTAATGTTTACCCAATGTGAGCTTATAATAAATGGACATTGAACCATTACTGCATTTAGTATTATATTAATTACATCATTTTCAATTTTTGTTAACACTTTTAGCTTTTCAGATAAAGATTCTTATATTAAATTTTGAGAATCATCATACCATTGCTGTTTTTTTATCAGGAAAAAATTATCTGCGTTTATAATTACTGGACGAACCTGAAGTCAAAGCCAATGCTGTAAATTTAATTTGGCATGTTCGTATGAGAATTTAATTCACTCATCCAAATATGCAAGGAATCTTTAGCTATTATTGTTTATACCTTCATAGCCAGCTTAAAGAGCGCCCATTCATATTAAACTCTCTACAAAGCAAATCCCCGTGCTTTAGGTCTTAAGAATGCCGCTTGTGTTCCTTTTCAGAGAGCGCAGTCTTACAAATGCGTCTCGACGTTAGTAGATGTCAGCGAATAGATATCCTTGATGGGTTATTAAAATTCAATAGAGATCTGAAATATTAAAATTAGAAACGAACCAGTTGAGTGGATTGTTTTTAATGGAAGATGAAACGATACAGGAGGAGCGTCTCCTTTTCCAATCTTTTGAGCCGATGGAGAAAAGGATCTGTTAATTATGGAATGGGATGGTTGAGCTTTGGTAATGGATTTCTCCGAATAGAAAAGGATTTTCTTTCAATAGAGAACAAAACGGTCCATGGCTCGAATAGGGTCTGACGCTAAGTACGAAAGAAAAGATGGGATCAGAAACCTTTTCCGCCGGAACAGGAAATGGAAATGGATCTTACTGTTGCCTAGGTAACATGTGTGATTAAAGCAAAGCTGAGCTCGAGGCGGTGCTATGAATGGACGGGCTTCAAATAATCACCCAAAAGTTAATTATATCCACGAGAAAAGATTCCATTCTAAAAAAAGAAAAGTGCTCCTCCTTCTTCAAAAGAAGAACGGGACGAAGACCGATAGAAAATATAATAACACCGATAATAAACGAAAACAGCCCATTTTAACTCTGTCCCCCCCCCCCAACCTCCTTCTTTCAAATTTCCATTTTGTTATTGATTTCCTTACGAGAAAACTTCATTATCAGAACAAAGAATCTAGATATGCGTATATACGAAATTTGGAAATTTTAATTAAAATATCGCTTATGGAAATCGTGTTTTGGATATTTTAAGATAGCATATATGATAAGCAAAAAAGTTACAATTCCAATATGTAACTTTGAAATGTGTTCAGATTTATAATTCTAAGTGATACGATGACCCTAATTCAGTAAAGTAGTAACTAATTTTTATGATTTTGATGAAATACGTATACGCATTTGCTGCATCATTTGTTTAAAATAACGTAGTAAATAATAGTCACATTTCTATTCAGAATCTATAAAACCATGCACACACAACTTGAATCTAAAATTTTTGTAATAAATCTCCACCCTAATCGGTCTTATTTCGGTTAACAGGAAGAGTCATTTTAACATGACATGAGGGTGTAGGTAACGAATGGTAATCAATGGTAGATGCACGAGCCGGTGACGTCTTTAAATTTTCCCAATGGTGGATCGAACGCGCTGGAAAACGTTTTATTCCTCTCTGGCAGCCAGCCTTACTTTCACTTAATCCAATTAATACAATTTTCATTGCGATGATGGTTACTTAATGTTATAATCATTTGGATGTATTATTCCGTTTTAAAACTGTTGGGATTTGAAAGCAATTACTGCGCATGCTCCGATCACATTGATCGTTATTGAGATTAAATACAGTAAATTTCCATTCTATTCGGAATGATAAATATTAATAAAGCATTGGGAGTTCGGAAATGGCAACCGAAAGGATCAATGCATTTGCATTTACCTAATTATTTACAAAAGAAACCGTCACGTGACAATGCATCATCGCCAATGGAGGCGGAATAAATTAATAGCAATCAAATTTGTTTAATTATGACCGCAACTCATACTACTACGAGAAGGTAAGGAATTTGCACTACGAGATAATGAACAGCCAAACACACGTTAATATTCAGTCTTCTTAATGAACGAGCTCAGATATAGTCATTATTAAACAGCTTGGAAGTAGACAAATCACATGCCATTCTTCTTTCCATACAAGCGTATTTCAAATGCAAGAGATACAGATACTCAGTAAAATAAATTCACATAATAACAAAATCAGCTTGAAAATAATCCAATGCTATTCAAAAGTTTTAAAAGTTTAAATTCGCGCTTACTATCTTTATTCATAACTGATAACTCTAAAACTTGGCTACAATAGAAATCAATACATTTCTTAATTTTATGAGTATTTATGTTATTACTCTTCTTATAGGAAAGATTAAACGATATAATATGTGATCATAAGCTACTATGGAAATTTTGTTACCTCGTAAGATAGCAGTCCAGCTGTAGACTACAGTCTTGATAAAGCTTAAGAGGTAAATTGTTTGCCTGCTAAATCTAAATCTTTAAGAGCATAACAGAGAATTCCAAAGAATTCTATGTAGAGAGGCCCATTCCTATATTTGAATAAGTATACATTTAAGGAGACAAAATGAAGAAAAAACAATCTCACAAAAAATATTTTACTCCACGTACGTACACCCTATTCCAAAGGTGTTTTCACTTAGATGAAATGATGTTCGGCGTACTTGCAATACATTAAAGTAATTCGAACACGACTTCTTAACTGAACTGATTAATTTCACTGGTTTAATATATTGCAAGGACGTCGAACATTATTCACCTAAGTGAAAAAGCTTTTGGAATAGGGTGTACATTTCGTGGGCCAAGCATCCTTCATTCTTTATCACGCTGATGAAGGAGGCTTGGCCCCCGAAATATTTTTTTGTTTTCTTCATTTCCACAACTTCTGGCACAGTATCCGAAATTGTATATGTAAGGACTGATTTTCTTTAATGCGTTAGATAGGAGACAGTCATATTTTATTAGTATGCTTATCATTATTGCAAAATACGTATACCCTGACTATTTACAAAAACCTCAATTATAAACTTTCTCATTGAAAATTTAAACGTAAAGAATCAATATTAAAAATATCTATATTTTCTAAAATTTTGTAAATTCTAAAATTTGTAAATTATATTCAGTGTAGAGTATATCTGCCATTTTAACCTTTGCCATTTTTCCTGATTTATATTTGAGGTAAGAATAATTTAGAGAAATAATCGTAATATAAATCAGATTTAAACATGTGTACAAATAAATAACCCAAATTAACTGAAAATACCCGTGTATAAAAATGGTATATGTATATTAAAATAGACATTTATAAATTTCAAATATAAAAATTTTAACAAAACTATATCTTAATAAACAATTTTCACTTAAATTGTAAATCCAAAACATTATGAACATTTTACAAATTTATCGGTATTTTATTTCTCTTATAGGAAAGATAAAAAGATACACTAGCAATATGTGACCATGAGTTAGAATGAACATTTTGTTACTTAGGGAGACTCCATTCCAGCTTAAGACTACAATTTTTCTAAAACTTTTTAACGAAGTGTGAAAGTATTGAATTGCATGTTTTTTTGATGTAAAATTATCTAATATTTTGAATTTGGTATTTTAAATTAAAATTCATTTATTATAATATTCGTTTATTACCTCAGATATTTCCTAGAACATTAGAAATTTTCTATTTCGGATTTAGAAATATTCTTATCTTAATATATAATTTTTAAATAAAGTTTTTATCCAGAATTAAACATTTATTTTTAGTTAATTTTGGTAATTTATTTACATGACATGTTGAGTTCTAATATTCTTACGATTAATTACTATATTCATCTCAACATTTTTTAAATAATAAATGAGGCTTTTTAATTAAAAAAAATTAAAAGCTTAATTAATTTGAGTTAATTAAAATGAACTATAATGACAATGCTGCCCTTCCATATCGTTTTACAAGGAAGAAAACTTATGAAGAGGCTCGATAATCAAGTAATTGTGCATCATTTGCATGCCAGGTGTCGAAATACATGTTATGCAAATGCAGAGCAAAGGCCACCAATTCCAAAGGGAATTGTCAATTGTCCAGGTAATCTGTTGTTCGAAAGTAGGATACGTCAGTTAGTACATACTGTCAATTCAGAAATCATTTACGACCTTCACCAAACAAAATCAATTATCAAATACTGAATTGGCGACATTTATATCAATTGTATACTCTGAGGCTTTCTTTATTGAATTTCAAAACCATTCCGTTGCTCAGAAGGTAAGCGCTTCTTAGCGCTTTATAAGATTTGTTTCAAGCTAATGTGGAATAGAACATCTTTCACAAGGCATGTGTTTTTTTGGCGCATAATCTCGATTGGCCCGGTAATTCCAAAAGTAGTTTTCTGAGTTGAGTCTCACACTATTGTAACCAAGTGTTCTTGTTCCAACAATATCAGCCTATTATTCTGAAAAAATCAGATCTGATATGGTCAAAAGATCTGTAGAGTTAAATAATGACCGAGAAGAACGTTTTATACAGATTATATATTCCGGTTTTAAAATATCGAAGAGTATCAGTTTCCTATCATGTCCCTGATTCTACTTTTCTTCCTTCCGTTCTCGTAAAGCAATACGTGCATGTACTACAAGAAAATTTTAGTTGGAGAAAACCTAAAATAAGGTTTGAGAACGAGTACGATGTCATTCTTCCATTGTGTGACACGCCTCCGCTTTACTTACCTTTTCCGCTTCCAAGATAAGAAAAAAAAAACGAGAGAGATTGAGCTTCCTGTCCGTCTTCATGATATCGCGAACAATTTTTCATAAGAAATTTCAATAAAGAGAACGGCTGTGCTAAAATTGCGTTTCAGTTCCCTTTGTACGTATTTCAGGAAATGTCAAGGTCAATTAGGTAAGAAATAACATTACAGGTTAAAATGGTGGCCATCAAAAGCGACTTCACTTATAGCTTCTGATTTGGATTTAATCCAAAAATGTCATCCGAATTAGACGGACGGAAATTGCAAGGGAACGATAGCTCCATAAAAGAGACGGTTTGTTATTAACAAATTAAGAAACGTCAAAGTACTTCTAATTCAAGAATCTTTTACAAAATTAATATCCGAGAAGAGAATAAGCCAATTATCGAACACCATTACGCTCTTTATAAATAAGCCATTTAAAGATATGAATGAATATTTTATCTTTTGATTCATTAAACCATTTGCAAAGACATTTCGCGAAGGCATAATTTAAGTTGTAACGGTATAACATGATGCCATAACTCTAAATTACCTGCATTTGTTTTTATAAAATACGTTAGCATTATTTTTTGTCTCATAGAAAACTCTCATATGCAAATCCATTAGCGTTTTAAAAAATCTTCAACGTATGCAAATCCACATGAGCTCAAAGAAATTTTAGCTTAGAGATATAGAGTAAGACTTAAAAATTGCAGAGTAACTTAGAACATTTTTAAATTAATCTTTTAAAAGAAATATATACGATGCGCAGTTGTTTTCTTTTCGTTATCGTAAAAAAAAATCGCCAAAGAAGGCGGACTAATGGTATAAACATACAAACATAAAAACAAACTGAGGAAGAGAAAAATGCTCGGGTTATGGAGTTTTAAAAGCCGGAGAATTATTTTCGTTTATTCCTTGAGAAATAATTTCGGAAAAAGGTTTTCAACTTAGGTTGTTGTTTATCAAAATGCCCACGAGAGTTTGGGAGAAGAAGATACAAAAACAAAACTAAGAAAAGATAGGAAGGAGTAGGAAGAAAGAACAAAAAAAAAAAGACAAAAACTTGAAAAAAAACAAAAAACAAGTCACTTTTCTCTTAAATTTCATCCATTTTTATTTGGTTAGCTAGTGTTTCATCTCTTGCACGACCCTCTCCTTCTGGGCACTCTTAGGAGATGAACATTTTCTATTTCTCTTCATCCTTTTTTGTCTCAGACAAGGGCTCAAGTCCTTGGGGCTGGCTGTACAACACAATAGGAAAAACTGTACCCGACCAAAAAGGATTGTTTGTTTCTCAAATGCCACGCTAAGAGAGTTTTTCCGAATGTGGGTGGAGTAAAGGGAAAAAAGAGTGGAGGCAATTGGATGAAAAGAAAAATCCAAACTTTCCTCTTTTTCGGACTTCATAAGATTCGTTCATTCGATGCAAAGAATTGGACGTCGGGTTTTAACTGTCATTTCAGAGGAACCAAACGGGGTGGAAAAAAGATTCCTTTTATAAAGTTTATATAGAACAGTTGGAACACAGAGAGTAGAATGTCATCGCAAAGTTTAAAATTTCAAAGTTCGGAAATAATATACGAGGCTATACTTAACGTATTACACACATCACAACAACGAACGGTATTAAATATATATTTAAAAATAGTAATCAGTTTTTGAGTTTGTTTGAAATAATAATCATTCGGATATAGGGTTGAGTACTTTACGACTGAATGATTTAAATATGGAAATACTGGAAGCACAAGATTGCAGCGTGAGCGAGATTGACCACGGCTTTAAATAAATTATTTCACGGCTACTTGTTAGCACAGGTTTTACATCGAGTATGACAGCAAAAATTCACCGATTCTGAGATCATATAACAATCCTTTCCGATGCCAAGTATTCGTATTTATCCATTATAAAAGCTTGTAAAAGCATCTATTAGAAATCAGGAACTTACTAAATAAAAATAAAAAGACCTCGATAGAGCAATGCTGCACGGAACAGATCATTTCAGAGAAAAAGTCACACGGACGCCTGAGGTGGTAGCGAAGTAAGAACTTTTTAAACCAATGGCTTGGAAAAGTCGCTGTCTATCGTTTGGAGGTTACTTGTAAAAGGGCAAAGATTACGCCTATAATTGCTAAAAAAGGTAAATTAAGGCCAATGAAGTTCAAGATGAACTGGAGCGAGATTAGTTATCATAATTTTTTTAACTATAAATAGAGAAAACAGCCAAAATAATGCTGCTTATTTAGACTTGTCAGACTGAAAAATACTATTATCCTTTTTTTATTTCCTTTCAGGTCATCGTTTCTGAAGGATTATAATAGACTAAAGCAGTGGTCAGTATGTGTGCCGAACAAAAACTGTAGAGCATCCACAATGGATCGCACAAATGAAGAAACACACAACCTCGGGTACAGTTTGGAGGTATATATCTTCTAAAGGACGCGCATATGTGGAAACAAAGCGTACACTGTAAAGGATCTGTACACTGTGAACGGTCTGTACTAACTTACAACATGAGTTCCTTGTAGCCATAGAAGCAATATATATCCCATGAACATAGGGTCACAAACGCTTCCTTCTGGTCAAGACGTGCTAGTGTAGACGTTCGAAATGACCTCCGTTAGATTCCACGCAGGCCTGCACACGTCGTGGCATTGACTGGCGAACCCCTTGGAAAATACCGGGTCTGTTACGGATGACATCGCAATTGTCCACGATCCGCTGGCTAAGAGTATCAACATCTGTTAGGGGGGTGGAATAAACAAGGGTTTTCAAGCGGCCCCAAAAGAAAAGTTTAAGGGATTCATACAACGTTAACTGTGTTCAGTTGACGTGTAGGACAACGTCACACGGTTGTATCTCCAGAAGGAAGCGTTTGTGACCCTATGTTCATGGGACATATGTTGCTTCTCTGGCTACAAGGAACTCATGCTGTAAGTTTGTACAGACCGTTCAGATACACACTGTACAACAGGGTAGAAATGGTATAAAAAGTAGACGTTTTCCCTCGAGTGGAGATTTTGTCTTATACAGAATAAGGCATCTTGTCAGAGAGCTATACCAATAGTGAATCTTTTGGCAGAAATAATGGCAATGTCGTTTCCTGCCTAGGTGTAAACTTCAGAATCTTAAATAAAAAACTGAAATAAAAGTTGATCACCAACAAGAATGACTTCAAAGCATAACTAAACCGAATATGGCACAAGAATGAAGACATCAAGAGGAATTTTGAAACTGCCATTAAAATCACAGATAAATCTCATCAAAATGGCATCATCATCATAACTAAAATCATATTTTGCAAAAAACAAAGTGTCATATTGTATATTTTCAAATTACAACATTTATAATTTTTTATAAATACTGCATTTATAAAATAGAAAAGATTTATTATAGAAAAATGATGGTTTTTTTTAAAATTCCTTGATGGTTTAGGTAAATGATACAAGTATCTTTTTTTGTTTTAGATGTTGCTATCTTCATATCACAGTCCGAGAATGATTTTAAATTGAGGTGAGCTCATTTTATAATGAAATCAAAACCCTGATTATTATTAATTTTTATTGGAATTCATCTTTTGGAATCCTTTAACTGCATGGAACTTTTAAAATTCGTCACCTGCTTCATCTGGCCAACAAAGACTGGCTTTATGCGCATGATAAAATAAGAAGCAACAAGTCATCGCTGTAAGTTTTCTGAAACTGCTCTTTGAAATAGCTCAACCTATTTTTAAGATCCTTATCATGGATATCGATTTGAAAATTATGAAGGAAAAAGGGCAATAATAACAAGAAATAAAACGTTTCACTCCAATTAATTCGTTTAATGTTCAGTATATAAAATTGGCAAACACTCATCGGAGCGTTTGATAGATTCGATTGAGATAATCTTATTCTACATCAATGAAGAAAAGCCAAAAAAAAAAAAAAAAAAAAAGGATGAGCTAAAGTTAATTGGAAGAATTAGGCCCTCTGGAGTAAATAGGATGAAAACAAATCAAACTTTACGAAAACGAGGATTCCCTCTCTCACTTTTTTTTTTATCTCCTCCTATTTCTTTTAGAAGGTTTCAGAAGAATACAGAAAGGTTCAGAGAGGCGGGGGCGGTAGAAGAAAAAAAATTCTCATTTTCTAAGATTCTTGCCAATGATGACAAAAGAACCACTATAATGAACGGATAGGAGAAACATCCAAAAATGCTTTTCTTACCGTTTTTTTTTAATTCTTTCCCCCTGGTTGCTCTCTCTCTCTCTTGCTATCCTCTTATTTTTTTATTCAATTCTTTATTTTTTTATCCAAAGGGGGGAGGTTTTGTATTTTCCCTCCCGCGAGCACGCGACGAGAATGTTTTACCTTTGTTCAACGAAAGGTTTTGTTCTTTTTCCCTTTCCCTTCTTTTTTATCGTGAAAGAACACACGTACAAAATAAAAACACACGGAAATAGGGGAGGACGGAAAAAACCTTACAAACAACAATAACAACAGACAAAATTGCGATTTCTACAAGTGCAAAAGTGAATGCTCTTCAGCAGCGCGATCTGAAGTGGTATGTGTGTGTGTGTGTGTCTGTGTAAGTGTGTGCGTCTGTGTTCGCGAGTGTATCACTTCATCTGAACAACAAGAAGGCGAAAGTGAATTATTAAAACACACATCTTTCTTCGGGCGCATTCATCTTCCTCAGATGCATTAAACTCCTTGAAAAAATTACGTTTATTTTTTTTCCTTTTATATTTTTATTCTAAAGGAAAATAAAGATGCTCAGAGGAAAAGAAGAAGATGCACGAAAGAAATTTGGTTGGAAATCCTTTAGCTCATTTGCATTTCTACTGCTTCTTGAATTCGGTTGATGGATGTTGGGGAGGAACTCATCCCAACAACCTTTCTACTCAGTCCAATTTTCTCTAGTAAATAACTTGAAATAAATGATTTAATTTAGAATATTATACGCCTATAAATAGTAAAATTAAAAAAGTGAAAATTTTTAGGTGAAAAGCTAATAATTATAAAATAATAAATTCTTTATAGAAGAGCGCAATCATTTGAATTTTTCACTCTCAATTTTTCATTCCTTTTCGCATAAAGGTGCAATTTCATAAAAATCATTGCATATGGCTCTTCTCATCGTGTCATGAGTTTTAAATAGAAACATGTTTATAAAATTAATCTCACTGCTTGCCAATTATATCGATTAACACTAAGTACTGCGTATACATTTGAAACCTTTAATTATATTGTAATATTAAGCATATCTTTAGCGGAGTCCAAAGCATGTCCAATGCATAAAATAGATTTTTATTAAGTATATAATTCTAACTGAAATCCAATGACAGATTTATTTTATAGGATGGCAAGTTGAGTGTTCATTGAGCAAAAGCACACCAAGGGTCGACCGATATCAATTTTTATGCGTCTTAGATTTCTGCGCGTGTCTCGGAGAAATTTCCGAGAAAGATTGTTGATGAACGGCAATTTTTAATCACCACCAAACAGAGAATCTTCTGAAAGCATCTTACAGAAGATTCAGCTTTTACACCTTCTGGCATGATATACACTACCAAGAACAAAGGCTTATACACATTTGCTCTCTCTTGCCAATGTATTCTCTCCCTTCTTTGAATTATAACTGCGAATTATTTTCCTAGAATAATGGACCGAACACTCCCCTTCATAACATAAAATCAGACCGGTCCGTTTGAAAACACGGTCACTATGCGCACATTGAGAATCCATTTATGAGAATGCTTGCACATCATTGCCTGAGGTCATTTCATATTGTTGTGAACGTAAAATAGAAAATGTAACAGAAGCTTGTGACTCTGAAACAGATGTTATTGGGGTCGGATATTGTCGGACAAATTATCACATCCACAACCAACTGTTAGTAATGTCTTGAGGAAAAAGAAAGAAACGGGCATCGAAATACGACCTCCGTATGCCTAACATTTCAAAAAACTCATACAACGCGTTCGAAGAGCGCTGCGTAAATAATCCCCAAAAACCCTTCCACATAATCAAAAATGAGTTCCAACAAGCAACAGGAGTCACTACAATACACCGTGGTACCCAGAAGTAATCTACGGAAGAACTATATTCCCTCGGCATTCATGGATATACTGCTTCATACTAAATCAAGCATCCACCAGTCAAATGTTAGCCGAAATCCAGCAGTGTTTAGGACGTTGGAACTAAACAGTGCAGGCATAGCTAAGAGTCGATGGAATAGCAAATGGATGTACTTACGTCTGGAAAACGCCAGATGAACGCCTTTTACTGGAGTGTATAGTTCTCACTGCGAACTTGGTGGTGATGGAAACAAGGTGTGAGGATATTTTTCGTGGTTTGGCTTTGGAAGAATTGTGAGCCATGAGAAACATTAACTCTGATGCTTACATGAATATTCTAGAAAATCAGGCACTTTCTATTCTGTAACAGTCTTTTGGAAACGAGGACTGTGTTGTCCAAGAGATAATACACCATGTCGTGTTTCCGCCTCAATCACGAGCTGACAAAGACACGGATGTCCAAGGTCTCTCTTCTTGTCCGCGCAGATCCCTGATCATGAGATGAATTAGAGCTTCATGCGAAGGTTAGGCTGCCACGTCCAACATCGACTGCTGAACTCCATCCATTTGAAGGAGGAGCTGACACAAACACCCGCGGCTCTGATCGCAAACTTGTTAAAAGCATGCTCAGGAAGGTGGCTGAGGTCATTTCCATTCGAGATGGATTAGAAAAAAAACAGAAGGTTGCCCCTCTGTAAAGAGTAGTGCATGTAACAGTATATATTTCAAAATTTAACATCCGTTATCAACCTTATTTCTTATTTATTGCCAATGATTTGCTATCTGTATTCTCAAGACGCGAAAACGTAAGTGGCGTGTCACTATATTTTATGTGCATAGAATAAAAATGTTCATTTAAAATGTATTACTACTTTATTCATGTAATGTTCATATCAAAACAGTATTAGTAATATTATGAATTAGTTACTTGTCGGTTAAATAAAGAGCCATTGTTAAAATTGCTTCCATTTTCGCTAATTCTAACATATCTTTACCTTAGTTACCTGTCTACTTATCTTATAATTTCTAGGGAGAATGATATTACAACAGCCCAGAATATATTAGGTATAAAATTTTTTGATGATCAAGCCTCATTTAAGCCAAATATTGAAACCCGTATGAATCTACGAGGTGACTTCTGAAAAGGCTGAGAAAAACGTTGTCTAAGAAAGAAGTGGTTATAATAAGCAAAGTTAGATTATATTGCGTGTAAGTTTATATTGGTTCGCTTAATGTGAATTACAATAATAGGTACGTACTGCTTTTTCTTTACCACGATACAGCTTGCAAATCAATAGGATTACCAACATTAGATAGCATAATTAGTATTGAAAGAATTTTACAAGGTGCTTACAGAACCAGAAACTGGCTGTTTGTGTAAGCGGTTTCCAAGTAAACATACCCACATTGAGCTGTGCAGTCGCAGGGGGCTATATTGAACACCTGTAAATCACCATTTCGAAATTGTTGAACATGACGAATATTAGGTACTATATCGCATCTCTGGATGTTTATTTTAAAATTGGGTACGGACTTTTTAATCACCCTGTATAATAACAACTTTTCTTAGTAAAACCTTTCCGTTTAATAGCTTTGCTGCTGCTTGGAATCAAATCTCGTACCAAATGAAAATACCGTTGATGTCCTGCAACCAATAAAATTGTCATAATCATAAATTTCATGCTTTTAATTTGATCCGCTATTATGTAATGGAGCAACGTCTAACGTTCGTTTAATTTTTCTTGGACAAAATATCCCATTGGGACGCAAATATATTTATAATAACGATAATAAACTCGATAGTTACCTTTCACTTACGCTAATGTAGGTTTAAAATTTTTTCCAATTTGAATACCTGACAATTTTGTAAGTCTTAATGTTTCTGTAGCAAATAACTCCTAATATAAAAGTTTCTTTGAAACGCAATTGTTCTTCTTTAAACTTTAATAATGATAAAGTTATATTAATATCGAAAAATTTTCTATTTTTACAATTTTTTGACCTTTCTTCATCGAGACGGAGCGAATTACATTTCCGTTAAAAAAGGAAGGAAAAATTAATAAAATTCACGAGCGCAACTATTTTAAGGTTTACAGGCATCGAATTACTCAAACATCTCAAGGAAAAATGAAAAAATTTAAGAATTATTATTTTTTCCCCTCTCCGCGAATGATTTTTATTTTTTAATAATCTCTCTGCCTGTCTCGTCTCTTGCTCCCTCGTCGGTAAACGAATATCTGGAACAGTCGGCGAAATGGTTAGAACACATCAATGAGGTTTTCATTTTTCCTAGCGCAGCTTTTCAACTGAAGTTTTAAAAGATATCTACGCAAGAAAAATATTCGAATCTCGCCTCTTATGAAAGAAAAAGAATCTTCCTCTCTCTTCTTTTTTTTTTTTTTTTTTTTTTTTCTTATTCCAATCTTTGG